>JBCNYH010000006.1:26945443-26959020 GCA_039654325.1 Tandanus tandanus
CCTTTCAGAAAAGGTGTGTTTATACTGACAGATCATGTGACACAGATTGCACACAGGTGGACTTCATTTCACTAATTCTGAAGGTAATTGGTTGCACCAGAACTTTTGAGGGGAGTATATGAATACATATGCACATGGCAATTTTCAGATTTTTATTTTTAATTCTTTTTTTATATATTTTCCTTATTTCACTTAGACTATTTTGTGCAGATCCATCACATAAAATTTAGATTTAAAAAAACATTGAAATTACAGGTTGTAATGTAACAAAATAGGTAAAAATCCACAAGGCACTGTAACCTGTAGCAGCAAACCACCCAATTTTTAGTTTCGAGTCTTAAAGGAAATGAAAGTAAGCAACACCGTATTTGGTCACATCTCTCTTGCTTTTGCAATAACTGCATCAAGTCTGTCATCACTGACCTCACCAAACTCTTTCATTATTCCTTTGAGATATTTTTGACGGAGGAGGATACATGCTGAACTGGGGTAAGGTCTGGTGATTGACTTTGCTAGCCTAAAACTTTAGAAGTTTTTTGTTTGTTTGTTTGTTTGTTTTTTACCCTGTTGAAGTCTTGCTGTGTTTTGCGTGTGTGTTCTGGGTCATTGTTCTGCTGCATGATGAAGTTACTCCCAATTAGATTGGCAAACTAAATTTAAATTGGCTTATTTCAACTTCTGAATTCATTCTGCTACTACAGTCATGGGTTACATAATCAAAAAAGATTAGCCCATTCAAGAAGCAGCCATGCAAGCCCAGGCCAAGAAACTACCTCCACAATGCTTGACCACTTACTCATCACTCACTTACCAAACTGCTTAATCTACTAGGGTCAACTGAAGCCTATCTCAGCCGATACCATCACAGGGCCAACACAGTAACAACCATTCCCACTCACACCTAGGAACAGCCAATTAGCCTAATGTGAATGTCTTTGAACTGTGGGAGGAAACCGGAGTACCCAGAAGAAACCCACGCAAGCACTGGGAGAACATGCAAACTTCACACAGAAATGACCTCACCAAGCCTGGGACTCCAACACAGGACCTTCCTGCTGAGAGGCGAACATGCTAACCACTACAACACCGTGCCCCTATGCTTGGACAATTATATCATATGTTTTGCATCATAATCAGACGCTTTCTTTCTCCTCTTTTTTCTATGACTTTGGCAGAGGGTAATCTTGGTTCCACAAATTTTGTAGCACATCTCTGCATTTCTTTGAGTCCGTTCAATTATTATTGCCAACAAATGACTGCACTTTTCGGTAAGGTGTCAGTATTTCTGCTCTCAAAGTCTTCTTTAAATAGTAGATACTAATGCTGTCAGTCTCCTCACGTCTTCCTCTGGATTCGGCACTGCTCAAGCTGTATTATTCACGCCTCTGGGTTAAAACGGTAAAGACAAGTATAGTGTACCTACACTTCCCAGATGGCTCAGCGGGCAATGCACAATCATCTATAACAAGCCACACATGTAGGCACTTTAGCAACTCATTAGAGGTCTATATAAATGCGCTCCAAGCACGATACAGTGCAGAGCAATCAAGTTGTTCACCCTGTTGGTAGACTTGTGTATTCGTGAGTAATCCCTGACATACTGAGTATTGCTTAGATCTCCAGTGTGTCATCTTGTGTTTAGCCGTGTTCTCTTTAGTTTTTGTTTTGTTTTCAGTTCTGAGTCTAGGTAGGTAATATTAATACCCAGCACATAAATAAAAGGACTTTCTGTTCTGCACCCTTGCCTCCAACCATCACTCTAGCCACACAATGGATTTTTTGGGGTTTTCTTTACAATTTTCACAATATTTATGTTCTCATCTGCTGTTATTCGCCTTGGCTGACCTATCCAATGTCTGCTTGTTAGTATGTGGTTTGTTAACTGTTCAGAACATTCCAAATTGTTATTTTGACTATACCCAACACTTGTGCAATACTCATGATCAATTATCCATCATTTCCCAGCCTGAAAATGTCTTAATTTTCCCCCATCAAAAAAATCTCTGGTCATCATGTTAGTTTATCCTTTTTGGCAAACAAAAAGACAAAACACCAGTCATTTACATGTTCCAGTATTTTTGATCACTTTGAAAAATAGATGTGCTTGAACCAAAGGTGCTATGTTCTAAGTTGTTTAACACACCTAGATGTAAATATGAGGAAATGAAAGCTGAACATCTTATCTTTCATCTCCTATTCATATTTTAGGCTTACCCCATCTGTCATCGGCATGCAACAACAATACCTCTGTAGTTCCAATAGTTTCAAAGTGGATTGTGAATTTGAAGATTGTGCAATACTGCATCATGTTTCAGAGTGTAAAATCCAAAAAAGTGATTCCTCTCAGTTTTTAGCTATCCAATTATCCTATCAGCACATGTGGCATTGGCAGCTACATTAATTACTGTAATTTTCATGCATTAAATATTTCAAATGAACCACAAAAATTCATGTTAATTGCAAGAAAACTAGTTTTTTTCTTTTTTTCCTCCTCCTTGGATGCACTTTCTTTTTAGATTGCCTGAAGGGTAGGTACACTTCAGTGCATATTATGTACTATGTAACTATGAAGCTTTTGGCAGCAAGCTAGTGGCATGGGAACCCTGACTGAGGAGTTTCTGGCCATGTTGTTGGTGGTTTCCTGTACATGGCCAATCACTTCAGGTAATGAATTTATTAAAATAAGTATAAGTAGGCCATGATGACTCATGAGAACCCCCTTAAATTCAGTTAAGGGTTGTTCTCATGAAACTGTTGTTGTTGTGGACTTATGTACTAAACTGTCGTCAGGGCTACCTTCCAGCTGCTTTGCCTCCCTGTTGCTGCTGTTTATGGTAAATGTTTAGGATATTTGATGTATAATACCTTGCCAATATAGCATGTATGATTACATTTTGCACCACCTGAAGATCTTCATGCAGTGTAACTATTCACATGAACAAATCTTTTCAACGACTGGCAATCAGGACTGGCAACCCAGCAAGTTCTGCCTGAAAGCAAGCTCTATGATGTGAAAAGCTGTCTACATACATAAGTTCATTTGCTGAACCACTTTATCCTACTAGGGTCATAGGGAGGGTGGAGCCTGTCTCAGACAACTCTGGCAAAAGCGGGGTACACTCTGAACAGCTCACCAGTCCATCACAGGGCTAACACAAAAACAACTATTCACACACACTCATACCTAGGGGTAATTTGGAACAGCCAATTAGCCTAACCTGCATGTCTTTGGGCTGGGGAAGGAAACCAGAATACCCGGAAGAAAACCTACTCAAGCAGAGGGAGAACATGCAAACTCTACACAGAAATGCCCTCTACGTGAGGCACTGAGAGGCAGACATGCTCATCACTGTGACTCTGTGCCACCCTAAGGAAGTCTAAAAAAACAATAATAATATAATCACAAGATCTGTGTTGAAGTTGAAGTTGAATGGAAGGATAATGTTTCTAAGCACAACAGCAATTCAACCAAGGGATTGTTCAGAAAGAATAAATTGGGGTGGGGTCAAATCCAAGATCTGAACCCCACTGAAATGTTGCGGAGTACATGAAAGAAAACACTGAAATATCTTTCAACTGAAGTTAACTGGTGGGCAATTATGAAAAATGCCTACAAGAAGTCATATTTGCTAAAAGACATAATCCTAGCTTCTGAGTCCATGATTCTACAAAGAAGGATATTATATCTATTTTTGTTGTTGATAATTTACCTTGTAATGTTTTTCAATTATACCACCTTTAAAACAGGGTGAAATGTTTGCTTGTTCATTTATGTAAAAAAAAAAAAAAGCAATGATCATTTCTACAGAGTGTATTTATTTTTTCACCTTACTGTAAAAGCCAGCAGTTTTCAATATAACACTGAGAGGTTTTGTCCATTCTCTATTTCTGAGAGCTTTATAGCGGAATTGCGCAAGCAGTGCCACATTGATAAGGGATAAGCTTCTTTTTGGAACTCCAAGAAGTGTCCGTCCGTTCGGCGTACGTGTATACATGGTAACCCTGTGGTGATATTTCTCATGTGGGTATAAAACCGTGGTAATTGGAAAGAATTTCTGAGTGATGGTAACTTCTACTTTTCCCCTTCAAACTGTTACTTGATTCAAGCCATAAATTACACTTTTTAATAAAATAAAATACACTTTTTAACAAAGTAAACGGAATTCTATGTGCCATATGGAGTAGCTATCTTCGTTTTGTTTTTAGCTGGCAAAATAAACCATCACTGCTGAGCAATGCATTACTCATTTGAATAGAAAGGCTTTTGACCCAATTATATTGAGAAAGTGCATGACGTTTCTGGCACGTTTAACGCGCTTACTTAAGTGAATCTCTTCAGCGGACTGGCATCTCTCTACCTTGTTGTGAAAGCAGAGCTCGCATTGGCTTTTATTAATCCTATGTATACTCATAGTATATTTTGCAGTTAATTTTCATTGATTGTCTGCAAATCATACATTTTACACAGTAAGCAATTCCCAAGTAAACAACTAATTATATTCTTGTGTTACTGAAATGTTCTCTAAACCTACGGTTTCTAAATGGTGTACTTTACATGTCGAGACTAAGATTGTGTTTTTGGTTAGCTAATTTTTATTCCCTTTTATAAACAAGGTATTAAAATGAATTACCCTTGATATACGTAGGATACGTTCGTAACAACAGGTTGAATTTTTTTCCAATGAGGGTTGGACTCCACCAAGGCTGTCCTTTGTCACTGCCTCTGTTCATAATTTGTATTTACAGAATTTCTAGGCACAGCCGAGGCATTGAGGGGTTCTGGTTTGGTGGCCATAGGATCTCGTCACTGCTCTTTGCGGATGACAGTGTCCTCTTGACTTCATCAAACCAGGACCTCCAGCTCTCTTTGGAGCAATTCACAGCTGATGTGAAGCAGCCGGGGTGAGAATCTGCACCTCCAAGTCCGAGGCCATGGTTCTCATTTGGAAAAGGGTGGAATGCACCCTCTGGGTCTGGAGTGAGGTCCTGCCCCAAGTGGAGGAGTTTAAGTATCTTGGGGTCTATTTCACGAATGAGGGAAGAATTTAACGGGAGACTGACAGGCAGACAGGAGCAGCTACTGCTGTGAAGTGGAGCTTGTACTGATCCATCGTGGTGAAGAAGGAGCTGAGCCGAAAGGTAAAGATCTCAATTTACCAGATGACCTACGTTCCAACCCTCACTGATGGACTGAAAGAACAAGACTGTGGATACTATTGGCTGAAATGAGCTTCCTTCAAAGGGTTGTGGGAACCACTGCTCCTCCACATTGAGAGGAGCCATTTGAGGTGGCATTTAGGACTCTGTTTTAGTACTGTCATTAAAGCCTTTCTGCAAATGGATCTTAAACAAACAAAAAAAAAGTTTAATCTGTTGTACACTGATGATGAGAAACTGTAATACCCAGGCTGGAAAGTTTGTGTGAAATGCCATGTAAATAATGAAAATAGGTCCAGAGAGTGCTGTCACCTTGTGTCTTATTGTACTAGGGATGACAGGTACTCCTTCTCATTATTGCTAAGGATGGAGGAACAGGAATTGGGGGTGAGACAATCTGAGAACAGAAGAACTTAGGTACTGTATATTTACAATCTTGGCTCATTGGAAAACCAAAAAAGGCAAGTAGAGCCTGTACCATGCAATGGAAAAGGGCCATTTGGGCCAGGGCTGTGGAAAAGGGCAAGAACTTGCAGTGGTAGGATGGCCTGTCTTAGCTATGAAAAAGAGGCATCGTTGTACTTTCTTTACAAGATAACAATATATGCAAGCAGTGTTTTGCAATGAGAAAAATCCTTTGTCACAAAGACTTCTTAATTTGTATCCATCCACCATTTCCACATCCACATTATTTGTGGAGGACAGAGGGCTCCTTCCTGTTTAATTTCCTGAAATGTATGATAACATTCTTGTTCTTCTTTTGCTTTTCATGTCAGTTAGGTTTCTATGCAGCACTTGGTCATTTTCAGCACTGTCTCAATGTCTCAATATCCTTAGTCCCAACTTGACTAAGGTTGGTAGGGCTATCTATAAACTTAAGTCATTCAGGTTGGTGGAATAGTGTGTTTCCAATCTGGAAAGTGTTAAAATTCAGGCCGTGGAGATTGGGGATCTGGCAGGTGATGTGGTAAATAGTGTCTGTACATAGGTGTTCTCCTTAGCCAGGTGGGCTGGCATGCTGTGGGTGGCTATACAGATTTGCAACTAGCTTGGGTACCACAACAGTGGTAGTATACTAAATAAAGTAGAGTGGAAACAAGGTATAACACAGAGAATAGCTGAATATTTGTTTGAAGACAACCACTAGTTCACCAGCACAAACCTAACATACTCATCCAAAGACTGCTGACTGATTCTGTGTACCATAGAAGCCCATAGCCTGCTTGCTGGCTGACAGTGAGGCATGTCTTTTAGAAAGATGTGGGGAACTGTTGCATCTATAGTCTCTGAGTTGATGACCTGGCACAGGCAGCAGGGGTTGTTATTGGTGTAAGCTTCAATCTGTATTTTTGCTTTGCATTACCTTTTCTCCCAGCATTGGACTCACAATCTGTTCACAGTTTACCCCGCCTTCATCCAGAGTCAGTTGAGACAGGCTTCAGCGTCCCTGCAACCCTTGTAGGATTAAGTGCTTTGGCAAATGAATGAACAAATTATGATTTCTTTCCTTAAGTTTGTCCTTGCTACTCTATTAGCTTGAAGTTTTTTTTTTTTTTTTTAAAGTAACCTTCCATATTTTATATGACTAGAATTTACACCACAATGTTGAGTCTTGTTTATGATGTGGTAATGGCTTAGCGTCCTTATTGCATATGGCACTGGCAGTGTAGAAGTGGCTTAAATAGTGGAGGTGTGCTCCTCAAGGTCAATGTGCATTGTGAACCCAATACATGCCGTTCAAATAATGGAACTGAAGACGTAGAAGCGACACTGTATGTATTTGCATTTATTAGCATAGCCACCATGTTCTGAGTGTCTTGGACTGGCCCACCCACTGGTCACCAATGGCACTAGAGTGTGTAATACAGGGATGTAATTAAAAATATCCCTTACAAATAAGGATATTAGGAGAAACATTTCATTCAGCTCTGTAGTACAAATACTAATACCACTAATAATAATGTCAAGTAATTTCTGAGAACAATACAACTATCACTAATGATAATAATAATAATAATCATCATCATGATCATCATCATCATCATATATAATGCACACATTAAGACAAAGTACATTTTATAAAAACATAAAAATCAACCAATTGCTTTCTGGAACAGGCAGTAGCTCAAACAGCACTTATCTCCGTCCACAAGAGCACCAAGTGTTCATTAGAAAGCCATTTGTAATTAACCCTTTATTCACACTGCTGATGTTCATTCATTGACTCAGATATATCCAATCACATGGGTTTTCATGCTATAGCTGTTATTTTGGCCGTTCTAGGCTTTACACCTTTTCCTTTATTAACAATAAAGTTATAATTAGAATCAGATTAGAGGTCATAATTATTTATTACATTTATAAAATTACTATAAATAAGACTTTATTTGTGCTTATAAGCTACTGCATACAGTGTTCCTTACAACAGTTTCTTTTGCATTATTGACCAGGAGCAGCCGACTTCTGGACACTCGTAATATGTTGACCACGAACACGCAGATTAACAAATGCTTATGTACATGCGAACTACATCATTCAATTCTGAGGTTCAAACATTCCGCAACTTCTGAATCCAATTGGTCCATATGTGATGGTTTGGATTTGCAAATCACTGAGTGGATTAGACAGGGTTAGATGGTCTGACTGTCAGTAAATGGGGATGTATGTTGTTCCTGTAAGTTTTCTAGACATTTGTAAATTGAATTAGTATGTTTTTTCCCATTATCAGAAGTTGTACATTATTGTCAATTTAATCAATGTCAGAATCAGGGTCTACATTTAGCATATCCTTATTCCAGATTAGTGGATCAATAGGCCTCCGTCGTCAATATATTCTTAAGTTTTTTCTTAAATTTGCTCTTAAGAAAATTCGTAAGAAACTTTGTCAGATTAATAATGTGTTCTTAAACTGTTGTTTTGGTTTGTTCACCGCTGTATTCTTGGAATGGTGAATTCTATTGTTTTAATAAATTGAAAGCATGTGCCACTTGCTCAAATTAGCATAGTTGAACACCCCCTAAATCCCAATAAAAGGACAAAGGGGCGAGTGCACAAACAAATATTCATGAAGATGGAAACAATGGTAAAGATCCAAATCCACAGAGGAGCTGGAATCTAAAATGGTAAATCATTTTAATTCCACTGAAATGCAAACGCTGCGGTAAAATGTAAAATTTCAGATGAGTTATTATATTCAGTATTGTAAAAAGAGGAGAAATAAAAAAGGGGTTCGACCGGAAATCAGAGGGTAAAAAAATTTAAATAAAATAAAACAAAATAAAAAAAATTCGCTCAACACAGCAACCCCTATGATGATGGAAATTTGCTCAAGGTGACCAATTTTTCAAATCTTTAACAGACATGTTCGTAGGCATATCTGGTATAAATAACAATAATTCCTGTGTACAATTTTACATATCTGAATTTTTACATGGCCATGAGCATTATTCATATGACCCCTATGACCTTGAAATTAGGTCAAGTTGGCCGAATTTCAATAGGCTACAAGAACAAGGTGCAAAGTACAACTGGTACGAATTTGAAAGTGATCCGACAAAAACTGCACACGACTGAGTCACCCAGTTTCGATAGGCTGGTAGGGGGTGCCATGGCGTAATGCCTGAAATAAAAGCAAACTAACTAACATTTTGATATGCTGGAGTGCATGTAAATTTTTATTCACGTTGACCTTGGTGACCTTAAAAACCAGGTCAAGGTGACCTATTTTGACCTATTTTGTATAAGTTAACAGGCATGTCCATAGGCATATCTGGTATAAGGGCTGTTTCATTGTCAGGGTTGTCTTTTTAAAATAGGACCCCAAGGAACCCCTTTAAGTTGGCACTTGCATACTTTATGACTGTCTCTTGTTTATTGCTGTATAGAGGAAGAGTTGTCTCAGATACACTAGTGAAATCTTTTCTTAATCCTGATAAATAGTGTTATCAGAGGAAAATATTGCTTAAATTTTGACCAAGTACAGAATTCAATTCTCTCCACTGTAATAATAGCAGCTTTTATCTGATAAAGTTCTGAATTGCCTCCTAATGACTAACCTTTGGAGGGGTATTTCCATACAATCTTGAAAGATGTTCTGCTGCGTGTAAGCTCTATTTATAATCTAAGTGACTTTGTCGGGATCCTTTGTCTGTCAAAAATGTCTTCTCCGGAAAGTAGATATTACATGTGGAGCACAGAAGTGCTTTTTTCAGATAATAATTGTTTTTTTCTAAAGGAGCATAGTACTGTATAGCTTGCTGAAAAATATGATTGGGATTGAATGTGAAATACTTTCTGTACAGAGCTCCACATCAGCTTGATAAGCATGTAAGTCAAAAAGTGTGTTCTCCGGGAAACCACAATGATTGTCACTGATGCTGTTGTTACTGCAGTTAATAATATATACAACTAATGTTGCGTGAAACCTGCTCAGATAATGTGTTTAGTGAGCTTTTATTCTTAATGCTGTGAATTCTTTACAATTCTGATACACTACAAGCAGATGTAGTTATTCTAGAGACCCTGTCCCTGTTATACTTTCACACGGTGTTATTTAGACACCATTAGACCTGTAGCTCTGATACTTCACACTAAATATTCTAGTTTCATAAGATGTTGACTGGTAACAAGAAACCACAAAAACTAGGAGTTTTTTGGGGTACTGTGAACCCAAAAAGTATACCCTGATTGTGAAACAGCCCATAAATAAACAATCCTGTGATATCTGACTGTTTACATGACCACGTGCATATTTCCTATGGCTCCTGTGACCTTGAAATTAGGTCAAGGTGACCCAGTTTCAAAAGGTTTGAAGACCTTGACACCTTGAGTGTTAAAGGGCATTTTTGATGAATTGACCTCTGAGACCTTGAAAATAGGTCATAAATATAAAATAAAGCCATAAAAAACAGCACTGCTAGCGTGTTAACAAGAAGTGATTGCGGAGGATGGGGCTGCAGCAAACAGTCTGTGAAAACATAGTATCCCCTACAATTCGAAATCATTTTCTGACAAACTATGGATCAGGAACATTGAGGAAAATTTTAAAATAAGGGAAATAGTAGCAATTTTGCAACAATACTTTGGTACTGATATTTGTATAAGCGTACTCTTTCGTGTTCATAGATTCTGTTCATAGCTAAAAACAAATGCCAGATAAGAAAATATTGCTGAATGCCAGAGTGTGAAAGTAAGATTTAAGAAGGTAAATTAAGTCCAATGTCTTTTAATGTTGTTTGCATTTGTATATCAATTGTTTATGAATTCAGAATGCCCCGTTTTTCCTTACTAGAGCTTAGAGTTCTATCTGCATAGTATGAGAGGTCAGCAGCATCTGTTAAGTTGTTCTTTAATCATGTCCCAGTCATAATTATTACTGTTCATTTCATGTAGTAATTTGCAGTTTATTTGAGTGACTGCAAGTTGCAGAGGAAGAGATGAAGAATTTACTTGCAATTAAAGAGCCCGGTCAAAAAGCCTGATAATGATCCTTCTGGTTCTTCTCTGGTTTTCAGAAAAGGGATAGTCACAGGACAAATGGCGTGTGAGGGCCAAGTATTCAAAGCAACTTTCAGAGTTGTTTTTTGATCCTTCAATGTCCATATTTTCTCTAAATTTGAAGCAAAATTCAATAATAAACAATATACCATTGATAGATCAGAGGATATGATTGTAGGGTATGCTACCTCAACCCCACTTTAAAAATCATGGCTTAAAGGAAACAGATACACAGGATTCAAAGCAAAAATGACTTCTGCAGCATGATTTCACACCATAACTTTGGACCAGTGTTAAGGTCAATAAAAGCATTTTGAGCTTAGCCATTTACTAATTTACATTTAAATTGAAAAATCCAAAAATAGGAAGAAAGAAAACTGAGAAAAGAGAATCCATTGAAAGCTGGTGCTGCTAAAAATAAATGAAATCCAGCAGGAATCACTGTGCAGTTCAGGGAACTGTTTCCTTTCTTCAATAATATTCCATTTTGGATAAGCTATTCCTCTAAAAATCCCTGAAGGATTCTCTGTAAAATGTCAGAGCTGGTTAACTGAAAAGCATTCTTTTTCTTCTTATGAGAGATATTCTTTGAGTACTGACTTGTTCAAGGGATCGACTGCCCTTTTGTCTATGCTAATGCAGCATGCCAGTTTACCCTGCTCCACTGTTCCTCGTTAGCTTTGTTGTAAGACCTTTAAAACACATTGTGTTTGATTTAAACAAGCAATCTTGGATGTCTCCATTACACAAATAATTTTTGTTACAGAGCATTGAACAAGGTTCAGCTCTGTGACTGTAATTTCATAGAGTAAATAATGTTGGATAATGTTAAGGCTGTGTTTCGGACTGTTACACCTACAATGTATTGTGGCTTTGTAATTGTACAGGACCTCCAAAAGGTCAACATTCTATATATAGAATTGGCAAGTTGCTGTCAGCAGGACTGTGGCCTATCCAAACCATTGTCTATTATTTATTGCCTATTCTTAAGCAAAATTACTGAATCCACACACTTTTTTGACATCATGTAATTCACTTCAGAGTACCAGTCCATTAAAGTGAGATATGCTCCTTATTGGCATATTATTTATACTGGCTGAAGAAATCAAAATCTTTTAGAGGTCTATCATGTGTCTCATCAAATATGCTGTCACTTGGTCGCTTGGACTGAATAAAAGTGTTTATTTCGAATCTCCTGAGTTCTGGCATGAACACAGAGCTATGACAAGATATTGCCCTAGTACACTGAACTACTTTCTTTTGGCCGTAGAATTATAGTAACTCAGTCTAACTTTGCAATGCAGTTTAACATTTTAAAATTCAGAGACTGAACACAGCCAAACCCTGCCTACACCTGGGTCTTTGGGAAATTATTATTTTGTGATTTGCCTTGGGCCTTCAGGCAAGCTTATTTGAAAGTAATGCGGACCAAATCACCATCTCTGTAATGTTAAGGGTGCAGGGGACTTTTGAACCTCTTGAAAGTTTTTCTATTGGCTTACTCAAGAGGCCTCAGTTTTTACTGGCAGTCTTTAGCTTTTGGCAACTGGCAATGAAAGTCTCTCCGCTGCACTCGACAAGCAAAAACATAAAAAGATTGCAAACAGTTTAAATACTTCCATGGACAGCTCCTGAGGGTCTAAATATTAGTGTTGGGAATAGGCAGTGTACAGCCTTCTTGAATAATTGGTGGTCTGGTCAAGCAAGTTATCGAGCCAGCTTAAGAAATTTATTTGTAATTTAAAGAGGATTGTGTTACCTGTGAAGATGTAGCAGAAAACACACAAAGGAACAAGGGGTTTACTTGGATGATTTTTAAAGTAGATTCAATATGGGTAAATGAAATAAAAAATTTTTTGTTTAGGGTCTGACCTACTCAAAATCTTAACAATTTTTAGCACGAGTCTTGTCATAATAAGCATCACCTGCCGAGCCAAAGGCAGGATAGCTAAGGCAAGCAAAAGGGAGGAAACGTTTGAACGTTTCAATGCATTACCAGTAGATCTAGTAGAAAACCAAGCATGAAATATGTAAAAGAACACTCAAATATTTCATTCTCTGCCATTCCTATGTCAACAACACGATCCAGATATAGCAGGCAGACGTTTCACAACAGGACAGATTTTTTTTCTCTTAACAATAAAATTATCACTTTTTATCCATTCTAGGTCCATAAGTTACATTAAAACGGAAAAAAGAATGTATAGAACAGTTGTTTAAGATTTACTTTACCATTTTGTTGAAACATGTACTGGAGTTTACACTCCATTAGGCTTATGACGTCACATTGTCTTGACCTCACTACAAAAGTAATAAGCGTGATTTTTTCATTTCTTTATAAACTATTTGATTTAAGCTAATAGAAGGGAAAAAGAATGTGCACAGTAAAAAAAAAAAATTTATTTATGAATTTCTTACCTTTTGGAGTTCAGTAGTAAACTCAAGTAAATGCTTCCTGTTGTGAATTCTGCACTTACAACACTTCACAAACGTATAAAAAAAAAAAATTTAAAAAAAAATAATTTTATATTAAAAAAATAAAAAGTGATTTTTCAAAGCTCTTTCTATCACAGCTTCAGTAATAGTCTAGCAAGAGAACAAAATGACATGACTCAATTCACTATCATTTTCATATTAATTAATTGCAATAGTGGAAAATGCCTTTTCAGATATGCCTGGGTATTCCTCTATATACGAATGCTTTCTTGAGTTCTGAACAAGCGCAACACAGTAAACACTACTTGCCAGCAAGTGAGCTGCAACACAGGTATGTAAAAGTTTTTGTTGTTTTTTGATGAAAATGTGCTAAAAAAGATTAATGCAGAAAAGCAGCAGTTTTTATTCGTCCCTGAAGGGAAATATTTAATTAATTCTGTTTATTGTTTGTATATTTCTTGTTATTGTCTACCTTCTGTGTTTTATAT
>JBCNYH010000006.1:26962399-26973820 GCA_039654325.1 Tandanus tandanus
CTCCCAAGCGCTTGGCACGACACGGAACGAGACGGATCAGAGAGAGAGCGAGTGGATGATAAGTTTTTTCTTACAGTCCCACATACAGTCGTTAACTGTGAAATATTTTTCTTCGTACGTTCCTGTTTTTTAGGGAGCTGGGGACAGACATAATACAACAACCCTGGAGGAGATAGTGTTTAGGTCCTTGCACAGGGGCCCAACAGTGACAGTTTGGCAGAACTCACAATCTTCTGATCAGTAATCCAAATCCTTTAACCTCTGACTCTTGACATACTTGCAATGTTTACTTTTCTTTCTTATTCATTTATTTCTTTGTTGAATTTTTTTTGTGGCTTTTTCGTTGTGTCTGATCTATCTATCAATCTATCTTGTAAAATTAATAGTTTTTTGTTTGGGGTTTTTTGGGATTTTGCTTTTGTATGAAAAAAACATGGGCAGGTCTTGGTTGAAGCTTTGCACCTTAAATCTCTACTGATGCTCATATTCTGTCAGATTACAGAAAGATCATTGGTGAACAAAAAATTTCAAGTTCTGTCACTTAATCTGATTGAAATCTGAGATTTGACTGGGCCCTTCTGCCACAATCAAGTTCTTAGTTTTAAAGTATATTTAGATATCTGTGCAAAAACAGGTTTCTCTTTTAAATGAGGCTACCTGAACAAATAAAGGTTAAATAAAATAAATTAATATTTGGGGCTGCTGTCCTGCTGGAAGTTTTGTTTACTAACAACCTCCTGGGTGTCTTGGAACAGATGTATTTATTATGTATTAATCCATGAAACTATCTATGTGACTTCTGACTAGTTGCAGCAGAATTAATTCAGACAATTCACAGCAATTAGGTGAATATTTACAATACTTTCTGTAGATTCATGACATATAAATCAAAGTCCATTTTAGTTCCAGAGAGTAACACTACAGTATGTGGAAAACTGAGAATAACTAAATACAGATAAATTATCTACAACTTATACAGATGAATATGTGAACCTGTAACCTTTCAACATAGGATAAGCGTCACTGCTGTTAAAAATAAAACCCATCCAAACATGATTACTTAATAGTCATCATCAACCACTACAAAGCTAATAACAGTTCAATGTCAGTGTATCATACAAAAAGAAAAATGTTTATTAGCATGGCATATTTATGTAGCATTAAGCCTATGGCCTGGTATTAGTAAATCAATAGCTAATCAAAAGCTTTTTAGCAACATTTCTTTGTGCATATGTAAACTGTTCCAAATAGGCACTACTGTTAAACACCTTTAATTGCTAACAATTAGTCAAATATCCATTGTATGTTTGAATTGACTTGATAGGTTAATGCATAACCATCTCTGCCTAAATGTTATTCTCCAATGGAGGAAAATATCAGGCAGCACATTAATGGTTAACAATAAAAGAGTCCCTCTGCTCTGAGAAACCCACGAGTGGATTGTCAAGCTGCACTGCTGTTATTAAGCCCACAATTAGACACATCCCCAAAGGTAGATCCTTGTTGCACCAGGATTGCATAAGCAATTCATTGCAATAACAGACAATAGTTAAGGAGCAGTTAAAGGGCGCAACCATGCTCTGTCCTGTGCTAAAACTAATCTATATTGCAGTGAGACATGTATAGTGTCTATATGTTTAATGTATTGTGTTTTTGACATGTTAAGAAAAGTTTTCAGACAAGATTCACAAAAGACAGTTAAGAAATGCCTTTTAATGGAATGTTT
This sequence comes from Tandanus tandanus, assembly GCA_039654325.1. Classification (NCBI taxonomy): domain Eukaryota; kingdom Metazoa; phylum Chordata; class Actinopteri; order Siluriformes; family Plotosidae; genus Tandanus; species Tandanus tandanus. The sequence goes on from JBCNYH010000006.1 coordinate 26,964,126, forward strand.
TATACATATAAATCGTAGGCTAAAAAAATGGTGCTAACATGGAATTTAAAACATTCAATAGTGGGTCAAAAGCCCACCTAAAATAAGATGCTAGGTAAGATGCTAACTTACAAATGGGTTCTGCATATTATATGAGCCAACAAGAGACCATGCTATATGTAAAAGTATAAAGTCCATTTAAAATCCAGAATGAAGACTGGCCATTTATTTTTAAATTTATACATCCATAATAATAATAATAATAATAATAATAATAAATGTTGGCACAGTGGTGCAGCGGTTAGCACGTCGACCTCACAGCAAGAAGGTCCTGAGTTCGATTCCCAGGCTCGGATGTTTCTGTGTGCAGTTTGCATGTTCTCCTCGTGCTTGTGTGGGCTTTCTCCGGGCACTCCGCTTTCCTCCCACAGTCAAAAGACATGCACATTAGGCTAAGTGGCAATTCCATATTGTCGTGAGTGTGAATGGTTGTGTTTTGCCATGCAATGGTCTGGCGTGCTGTTCAGGGGGTACCCTGCCTTTGACCAGTGGCGACTGACATAGTGACCCACCACCCTAGTAGGATTAAGCAGTTCAGCAAATTAATGAATGAATGAGTGAATGAATAATAAACTTAATGGTGAGGCAGTGAAGGAGTTAATCAATAAAACACAGCTTCTCTTAAAAATGGTGCTGACCTGCAAAGAAAAGGAACTGCTTTCATGGGAAAGGAAGCTTAACATCAAATAAAGTGAATCTGTTTACTACAGCATGAAGAGATTTTGGTGCCTGTGTCCCTGTAACAGATAATAAAGGGCAAATGCTGCTCTGATTTACTTTATTTTCCAACAAGCTTACAATTCATGGATTTTCACAGATGTAGGGCATGAAATTGGGAATTAAATCTCAATCTTTCACATGTTTGTGCTCAGTTGACTTAATGAAAGTCCTTAATTGATAATGACAATGCAGCTAGAATAGATTCTTCAAGATAAATACAACCCTTGGCAAAAATTGTGGAATTACCACCTTAAAGGATTTTCAACCTGGCTTTTTTTTAACTTAGTACTGAACCAACTGTTTTTTTAATAGGTGAATATTTTGGCTTTATGAAATATACCTATATAAGAATATATTATTATTAACAAATTAAATAAAAATAATTTTGGCATTTTTTCTCAGACTAATAAAGGAAACAATTATGGAACCACTTAATGTTGAGGAAAAAAATTATCAAATCGTTTAATTTGCATTTCTAAAACATCTACCAGCACAAGTCTGAAAATGCAAATTGGTCTGCAGTTAAACATGAGTGCTTACAGACCTTAACATGCTGTTGGACTAACTGCAAGGAAACAGCAGTTAGTTTCTCTCATTCTCCAGGGAGAGAGTTGTCAGTTGAAACTATGGACAGGATTATAAATCGTCTTCAAGAAGGAAATCCAACACAGAGTGTGGCAAAAGTTTTTGGTGGTTACTAGTCTGCTGGGTCTAAAATTTGGTGCAAGTATAAACAACATGGTAAGGTCTAGAGATTCACCGATGGCAACTTTTCTGGCTGATTCTGATTTCTGATTCTGCCGTAACTGTGACCTGCCGATACCGATTTTCTTTTAAACAGCTATAATTGAAACTATACAAACAAAACTTTTATTATAATAATAAAATTATAATAACAAATTATTATTATTATTATTAATAATAATAATAATAATAATAATAATAATAATGAATATTCTATTATAAACTCTATTATCTAACTCACCTGGGATCTGAACCTTCTCTGATCCAACTCCAAGTTTTAGCAGTTGTCCTACTTTTATACTGCAGTGATGGCTGGAATGTACTAGTTCTGCAGTTTTCCCTTGTTAACTACTTTAAACTGGACATGTTCAACTAGGTGATGGTGTTTTAAAGGTTTAATTAAGTGTCTTGCTCTGAACATTTTTGCGGTGGTTGCTTGGTCTTGTATTACAAATATGTGTGCATCACGTCTTTACTCGTGGTGAAAAAAACACTAAAGATATTATCCTGTAACTTTAAACGTGCGCGCGACTGTGCCATTATATGTGAAAATATACATATGTGAAACTGGACCAGTCACTCTGAAAATCAATTCCCATTTTGACTGCTTTCTCAGTGCATCTCTAGTGAGGTCATTAAAGGGTAATGCACATGTAGACCAAGAAAGATCACCAGGATCAAAAATGCACAACAAAACAAATGAGCAAAAACAGGAGTCAATATTTGTGCAGGGATCTGTACAACATCAGCTGAAAGAGAACCAGCACAAAAAAACAAGGTTAGAGTGGGTTAAGGAGAAGTAATCATGGAGTGTAAACGATGATTAGATGTAAGTGATGTTCAGTAATGATTCACAATGCATTGGCCAAGGTGATGATGCTGTAACTTTTGTCTGGTATTGTTCAAAGTATAAATAATACCACCTGAAGAAAAACAATTATGAGGTGAGGTCAAGTAATGCGGGCAGCACAGTGGCATAGTGGTTTACATGTCCGCCTTACAACAAGAAGGTAATGGGTTTGAGTCCCTTGCTCGGTGAGGGCGTTTCTATGTGGAATTTACCTGCTCTCCCCATGCTTGTGTGGGTTTCCTTTGGGTACTCTGGTTTCCTCCCACAGTCCAAAGGCATGCACATTACGCTAACTGGCTGTTCCAAACTGCCCCTAGGTGTGAGTGTAAAATAGCCCTGTGATAAACTGGCGAGCAGTTCAGGGTGTACCCCGCCTTCGCACAGTCAGCTGATATAGCCTCCAGGCTCCCTGCAACCCTGGTAGGATTAAGCGGTTCAGCAAATGAATGAATGGATGTCAGGTAAAGGACCAGTAGAATGGGAATCATTACCTTAACAGTCAGTACAGTGGTGTACATTTAAACTTTGGCAATTTCTCATTTCACTGATAGAAAATAAGTTTAGTGATGATGAGGTAAATTTTCAGGAGGACAACGTGTCACCACAAAGCAAAGAGTGGTAAAGCTTTTCTTCAAGAAAGGCAGATCCGCTCGAAGACATGGTGAGCAAACAGTCCAGATCTCAATACAATTGAACATGATTGTTGTTAATAAAAAATGGTTAATCACAAGGCTCCAAACCTTCAAACCTGATACGTCCATAAGGTTTTTGAGGTATGTTTCATGAAACCAAAAAGTTCAGCTATTAAATCAAAAACAAATGTGTCACGTCTGTGATTCATTCATTTGATATAAAGAAAAGAAAACAGGGTAAAGTGGAGTGGCTGAATGCCTAATGTCACAGGGTGCCCTCATGCCTGTTTTCCTTCTGGTTCTCTCTTTTTAGTTATGATGTCATAGCCAGTCATGCGGAGTCCCTGCTTGCATTCATCTATAAACTCTCTTCTTTAACCATTACACTGTTATGAGCATACCTAACCACCTCTCTCTCTCTCTCTCTCTCTCTCTCTCTGTGTGTGTTTTTGTTGAGGTACACATGCTACTTCTGCTCTCTGAATCCTGTAATCCATCCTGATGTGCTACTCCTGGTTGGAGTTCTGATCTTAGAAGCCCCTCACTCCTGCTGGTGACTCATATGGACCTAAATATCCACTCAGAACCTGTGAAGATGACTTTTCACTGCTAGTGATAACTCTTTTACTGAAATGATTTAGAATTTTACAATTCCCATTACAGTTATAAGATAACCAACTAGACTTCATGTTAGACTACAGTGAAGTTTCTGCTACATGGTTTGTATTTTTATCTGGTTTCACCCAAATGAGGATGGGTTTCCCTTTTGAGCCTGGTTTCCCTCAAGGTTTCTTCCTTGTGTCTTCAGAGGGAGTTTTTCCTTGCCAAGGTCACCGCGGGCTTGTTTATTAGGGATGTATAGGGTTTATTGAGAAATGTTTAAATTCTATACCACATTTGTTTTCACTATGTAAATCTGCTTTGCACCAATGTCAGTTATAAAAAGCTATACAGATAAAACTGAATTAAATCGAAGACACTTTGATTGTGGTGATTTCATAATTTTTGCCAGTATGTTGTGAAGGTAAATACAGTTTAGCTGCAAGTTTAGGTTTAAGTTTAATTGAAAGCCACCAGCGAATTCTTGGTCTTCTTCTACCAGCCGGCTTCACTGAAATTGGATAAGTTGAATGATTACTGCATGGTAGACACACACCAATGTTCCTCCCCAAAGATATTATATAATATAGATGGGCTGGGCCCCACAGCAGACGACGGCACCCGTCCACCATCTTGGATAGTTATTAGTACAATATTCAGTGAAGCACTGCAGTCCTGAGCCGTCAAAACGTTTTATACATTTAATTAATTTTTTTTTAATTTACATTATTTATGCTGTTGTTAGCCAATCTAAGAGTGAGTAACAATTTCATACCTGCAACACATTCAACAAAGGTTGGAACAAAGATATGATTACTGTGTTTCCCTTTATTTACATGTTTTACTCATTTGGACTTTTATTAGTCAGATTAAAGTCCATGTGAATTAACAAATTACAAACTTTTCTGGAAATGGTGATTGACCGAAGTTACAATTTTGTGTACTTTTTAAGCTTTCTGTGTCTTTATATTCCCCTGTTAAGAAGAGAAATATGGTATGGCGAAAAACACACAGATGCCTGAAAAGGCATTTTCCACCATTGCAATTAAGTAATATGAAAACGATAGTGATGTTTTTTATTTTGTTCCTTAGGTACACTAATCCTGAAGCTGTGACAGCAAAATCTTTTTAAAAATTCTTTAGTTATTTTTTGTTACGTTTGTGAATTGGTGTAAGTGCAGAAGTCTTGACAGAAGGCATTTATTTGGATTTAGTAGCGGACTTTCAAAGATAAAAAAGATAATTTAAAAAATCATTTTTAATATTTTTCACTGTGCACATGATTTTTTTCACTTCTATAAGATTAAATGAAATAGTTTATAAACAAACAAAAAAAAACGCTCATTACTTTTGTAGCGAGAGCAAAACAATGTGACCCTATTTTTGTTGCTGAAGTCCGAGTGTTAACTCCAGTACACGTTTCATCAAAACGGTAAAGTAAATCTTAATCAACTGTTCTGTATGTTCTGTTTATTAATTTTAATGTAACTTATGGACCTAGAATGGATAAAACGTCTGCCTGCATGTCTGCAGTAAAGCCACTATATCTGGATCCTGTTGTTGACATCAAAAGCGATCAGATGGCAGAGAATGAAATATTAGAGTGTTCTTTTACATATTTAAAGCTTGGTTTTCTATTAGATCTACCAGTAAGGCATTGAAACATTAAAATTTCCCTCTTGTCACAAACCTTTTCAATAAAGCTTTCGCAATCCTGCCTTCACCTTGGCAGACGATGCTTCCTATAACAAGGCTCGTGCTAAAAACTGTTACGATTTTGAGTAGGTCAGACCCTAAGCAAAAAAATGATATTTAATTTACCCGTATTGAATCTACTTTATAAATCACCAAAATTGGTCCTTACAAATAAACCTCTAGTTCCTCTGTGTGTTTTCTGCCATATGAAATTGTCATGGTAAATATTTAAAACACTATTTTGTTTTTCACTTACTGAAACCTGTATCTAACCCTTTCAATTAGAATATTTTAAACGTGGCCAAGAGTAAGTTTACGGGCAAAATTAAAAAAATTTTAACTAATAAAAACTCTTATTGACTGCAAGTGTTATGATAGACAATGTTGTCTAAATTGTGTAAGGAAGAAAAATCTTTCAGGCACCCCACATATTTAATTTTTATTTTATAATAAATAATGTCAGACAAGTGATTTCACCTGAGTTGCTTCACCAAATACCAATGTGTATAACTCATATCTTTACTCCCTTTTAAAACCAAAGTGTTTTTTAGAAAGTCATCTTAAAGATTCACTTTCACTTATACCACCTTCAAGTCCAAATGAAAATACAATAATGGCATATGTACTTTTAATCTAACCAAGCTCACATTTCATTTACTGATTGCCTTTAGTGTAGCTAGCATACAATGGAGACAGAATGCATAGCTGAGAACTTGAGGCTTAAATGTCCTGTTTAAAAGCTCAACAGTGGGTATCTGACACATCTGGGATTTGAACTCACAACCTACTAATCATGAGCTCAAAGCTTCAGTGAGCCCTGATTTAATAAAATGATTAAACATAATGTAGTAGAATGGATGACTAGGATAGCAATTTGGTCCAAGTGGTGAAATGTAGCTGACAGATTAATTTATATGACTGACTGACCTCAATAACTAACATAAAACATTATGAGTGGATAAAATTTAAAGATGGAGGAGGAATCCCAGTACTGGTTATAACATTAATTCATCTAGTCATTCGTTCATCCATTTCTCTACTTCTATGGTTTTTTATTATTATCATCATCATCATCATCATTATTATTATTATTCTCACTCACTCTTTTTCTGAGCCACTTAATCCTCTTAGGGTCATGGGGAGGCTGGAGCCTATCTCAGCCAACACTGGGCGAAGGTGGGGTACACCTTGCAGGGCAACAAACACTCAACTATATTTACACTCACACCTAGAGGCAATTTGGAATAGCCAACATACCTAACGTGCATGCATTTGGACTTTGGGAGGAAACCAGAGTACCCAGAGGCAACCCCCGCCTACACGGGGAGAACATGCAAACTCCAGACAGAATTGTCCAAGCCCAGGATTCGAACCCAAGACTTTTTTGATGTGAAGCGGACGTACTAATCACTATGCCACCGTGCCGCCATTTTTTATCATCATCATCATCATCATTTATTTAATTTATTTTTAACCACACTCATTTTGTTTATGATCATGTTTACAAGTTAGCTTTCGTAACTGCATTTGTTTCTATAACTCTGACGCCACATCCACTGCACAGGAACATGATTAACATCCTTGGCAGCAGTTATGTGCTGGTACTCTGTATTTAATGAATTCATGCATAGTTTACATTTTTATTTACATAGTCAATATTTTAAAGTATTACTTTTTTGTCACAAAACAGAAATCTAATTATAGCTTGGTAACTGGGTTGGCACAGTGGTGAAGTGGTTAGCACAGCATGAAAGTCCTGGGTTCGAGTGCCAGGCTTGGCGAGAGTGTATCTGTCTCAAGTTTGCATGCTCTCCCCATGCTTGTGTGGGCATCCTCTGGGTACTCCTATTTCCTCCCACAGTCCAAAGACATGCACATAAGGCTCCATATTGCCCCTAGGTGTGAGTGTGAGTGTGAATGGTTGCATTTATGTTGTCCAGCGATGGGTTGGTGAGCTGTTCAGAATGTTCACCTAGTGATGGCTGAGACAGACTCCAGCTTCCCCGCAACCCTAGTAGTAGGATTAAGCGGTTTGGGAAATGGCTTGGTAACTGCAGTCCTCACATTATACACTCCATTCTGTGATCAATTTTATTTTTTATTCAAACATCAACTGTCGCCTGATAAGCAGCACCCACAATAAAGGAAGAATACTTCTCACTGGATAGAGGCAAAACCTGATTACAGCATCACAGGCTCACAGTTTTCCAGTACATACTAATGCTAAGGAAAATAAGACTTTTCAGTGTTTATGTTTCTTTCTTCTTCTTTTTTAAAAAAAAATAAGAATGCAGCAAGATAAGGGGTGTGACTCTGCGTATTTGTCTTTGTGAGGCTTGGGTCTGCCATACTGTACAGTCTAATAGACTTCAGAGTACGCTGGGAGAAATAACATTTCTGATAAGCACTCAGCCGGGTCTATTCTATATGTAAATGTAGTTGTATACAGAGTAAGTAGCATGTTTCTCGACACTTTAGCTGTCCAGGAGATTTACACACTCAAGAGTTGTACTAGTAACAATGAGAACCTGAGAAGCTCAGCATTTGCTGAAGGAGACAGACTGCACAGTACAAGCCACAATGAAATGGAGGAGTGCAGAAATACACTCGCTCATCAAACAAGTTCCGTTTACGATAGGACATGCACATCACAGACTGCAAAATGGTGAAACTTTTCAAACCCCCCATTTATTTCTATATTCATTTGTGAAATGGTTTATACCAGTTTATCCCAGACTTGCACATTTCCTAAAGATTGTTGAACTTTATTCAAGGAGGAGAGGTTTCTTATCTGGCTGACCACGACTCAGACACCAAATATTCTTCTGGCTGCATCAACTACATCAAACACGAGGCAGCTGTACTTGTGTGTTTAAAGGAGATAAGACAGTAAGACATTTAATTGGCGGTCCTGATTATAGGACAATTTGTTCTAGCATAACTAAACAAAGGAGCGGCACAGTGGCGTAGTGGTTAGAACATTCACCTCACAGCAGGTCCCAGGCTCTGCAAGGGAATTTCTGAGTGGAGTTTGCATGCTCTCTCTGTGCTTGTGCGGGTTTCCTCCAGGTATTCAGGTTTCCTCCCACAGTCCAAATACATGCACATTAGGCTAACTGTCTGTTTCAAATTACACCCTGGGTGTAAGTGTGAGTGTAAATGCTTGTGTGTGTTGCCCTGCGATGGTCTATCGAGCTTTTCAGGGTGTACCCTGCCTTCGCCCAGTGTCGGCTGAGATAGGCGGCAGCCTCCCTGTGACCCTAATAGGATTAAACGGTTCAGCAAATGAGTGAATAATTAAACAACTAAAAATCTATGTCGAGGTGTGTTGTGAGAATTTTGGAAGAACTTGTAATAGAGACAAGAAATATATTTAAAATACCTTGAAAAATATACACACGAAATAGAACTGCTGCCATTGAAACTCTGCCAGCAAGCAACCATGCAATAAAATTTTCATGACATGTCTCTACATGACTATGTAAGTACTCTTGAATCTTTTTAATGTCAATTTTGCAGTACATCACTTCTGACAGGCAGCACTGCTGCACCATGCTCACCAGGAAAACCCTGTCCTCTCACTCCCTCTGTGACTCTGTGGAACTACTGACTATCTAGTGAACCATTTAACACAATTCTCTTCCCTCCAAGACAACTTCATCACAGGTTTTAACAACACAACTCTAACTCAGATTAACAATGTTAGGATGATGCTCGAGCAATATCCTGGAAATATGGTTCTGTTGTGTTTGTTGTGTCATGATCCAAAGCCATAATTTGATTATTTCTTCTTGTAAAATTGAAGAAAAATACACAAAGCACCACAAATACTCCACAGGAAATTTAACCCAAAGGTATGCTATCCTGAGAGTACTAGTAGAAAATAAATAAATAAATTATAATAAAATAATAAACACAATAAATCTATCCGCAGAGAGAAAGTATCGTGAGATTTGCATTCATATGTAGGAGAATTAGTTTTCATACTCATCTGAACTAATGACTTCTGCTGGAGGCGATATCAGGGCTTTCTCTTCCTAATATCCTCCTTCACCATATAAACACAGTACGTGCAGTAATGTTTTCTTGACTACAGCCTCGAACACAATGCCGTGTTTTTTTTTTTTTTACTGTGTTATATCTAAACTAGTGTGCTCTCTGACAGGAATCAGCAGAGAGCTATAATCTGAGAAAATCCTCAATGTAATGTTGAAGAAAGTGAGAGTCCAGTTGCTTCCCTGTCCAGCTGGGATGTTTGTACAACAGTGGGATGTGTGAGGCCTTGAGCAGGTTATATTACAGACCAATTTATATTGTGTCCTGGTTTGGGAACACCTGTGTGTTGTTTTGAATGGCAGACAGAGTGAGCTACAATGGACACTACTATACTTTTTTAGATAAATAAGAGAATATAT
>JBCNYH010000006.1:26973920-26987777 GCA_039654325.1 Tandanus tandanus
AGGTTAACCCCTCATGTTTACCCCTCATATTTACCCCTAATGTTTACCCCCTCATATTTACCCCTAGTGTTTACCACTAATATTTACCCACTCATCTTCACCCCTAATATTTACCCGCTCATCTTCACCCCTTATATTTACCCCTCCTGTTTACCCCTAATGTTTGCCCCTCATATATACCCCTCAAATTTTACCCTTCGTGTTTACCTCATAGGTTTACCCCCGAAATTTACCCCCTCATATTCACACATGATATTTTCCCCTGATGTTTACCCCGCTCATATCAAACCCTGATATTTACCCCTTCATATTTACCCCTGACATTTACCCCTGACATTTACCCCTCATATTTACCCCTCATATTCACCCCTGATATTTACACCTCATATTTACCTGATATTTAACCCTCATATTTACCATTTCATATTTACTCCTCATATTAACCCCTGATGTTTACCCCCTCATATTAACCCCTCATTTTTACCCCTGATATTTACCCCCTCATATTTACCCCTCATATTAATCCCCTCATATTTACCCCTCATATTAACCCCTGATATTTACCCCTGATATTTACCCCTCATATTAACCCGATATTTATCCCGATATTTATCCCCTCATATATTTACCCCTGATATCTACCCCTCATATTTACCCCTGATACCCACCCCGCATATTTACCCGATATTTAAACCTGATGTTTACCCCTCATATTTACCCCTGATATTTAAACCTGATGTTTACCCCTGATGTTTACCCTCTCGTATTTACCCCTGATGTTTACCCGTTATTCACCCCTCCTGTTTACCCCTGATATTCACCCCTGTTATTACCCCTGGTATTTACCTCTCTGTTAGAGTATATGTCCCCGGGTGTGTTTAAAGCTCCTCTCCCCTGAAACTCCTCAGGTATCCACAGGACTACCCACTGGTGTACTCACGGTGGCACATGAGCTCCTCTGCTCTCGCCTCCTCCGACCGAAGCTTCTCGCGATCCAGGATGAACGGAACGGATCCTGTTTATTCGCAGTACTGGGCAGTAACCCGGTCGCACGCAGCACAACTCTTATTCGCGCTGTTCGATGTCATTTGTCCGCATAGTACCTCGTAATAACGCTACCGAGCACGAGGCGTCGCGTGCATCACATCAGCGCGGCGCAGTTTGGCGCGTCGGAGCGGCGCGCGCCTGGCCCCGCCCACTCTCTGCGCTCCAGGGCTCGGGAGGACTGATGGAGGGAGGGAGCTGCAGGCGACGCCGAGTCCAAGTGGCCGATATAGCAGTTAACCCCGCGGTGGGCAGCACAGCTACCCCGATTTTACCCTGCGTCTAGTCTAGTGCGGCTGTAACCTGAGCCTTCAGAAAACCCCGAACATGTGTCTCATTAAATATTCATTCTTACCTTAATGAGAACATATACAGTGTGAGTGTGTGTGTGTGTGTGTGTGTGTGTGAGCGCTGGGCATTAGTATGTTTTATATCCTTAATGTTTGTTAATTTTGTGGGGAACTTTTCTTTGTAAACAAACACAAAAACTTTTCTTAAAAAGAGGGAAAATAATAAGATATCCAACAGATCTGATCATCACACTGATGAGATTAACATCATAGTTAGGTGTAAGTGTAGGCCTAGCACTAATAATGTCAGTGAGTCAGAAAGTGGCTGTGTGTGTGTGTGTGTGTGTACTTGCTAAATATTAAAGACTGAAATACGTTTTTACCAGCAAATTGAGGACATTTTTGTGAAGTAAGGACATTCTGGCTGGCCTTCATTTCTTTAAAAGGCTGTTTGACATTTAAAGCTTCCATTCAGTTCCAGGTAGATTAATTAAAGATGAAGTACATTGGTGTCTCTTGGAAATAAAATGGAATCGGATCCACGGTGTCTTTCTGAAACCAATAGTTTCCTCCTGTACGCGAGTGTTAATGACCCCTGCACCGGCCGCCATCATATTAATAACATCACCATCTTTTTTATTTCTCTTAAAATCGTTTCCCTTCTTCTGTTTCTTAACACTCGATCTCAGACTTTTCCACTTTCTACCAATCAGTGTTGCGCTGTCAAGTTATCACTCATGATCTCACGCCGTCTTGTAATTGTTATTGTAGACAAATACAGAACCAAAACAAGATGTAGAACAGATGAATGACAGATACTAAGCCCATGAGCTGGGGTGGTTTCACCAGGAAACCTTTATATTCGTCCAGAATGAACTGATAACAGAAGATAATACACCCTCAGGATATTCACTAGTGAATGCGGAGATTTAAGGACTTGGTCTTAGGGTTCAGGTTAAATTTAAGTTTAGATCAGGGTTCGGGTAAAGATTAAGGTTCTGTGTTAAGTTGTGATGGTGAAGGTTATGGTAAGGGACTAGGGAATCCATTATGTCAATGAGTGTCCCCACAAAGATAGAAGTACAAGATTGTGTGTGTGTGTGTGTGTGTGTGTGTAAGTAAAACACTAGTCCCCTCAAAAACCCCAATATGTTGATAAATAATGTAGACTTACTAACACCCCCCCCCCCCACCACCCCCCCACCCCCCAGCATCAGTCTTCATCTGTAGGGACAAACACCACAGAACAGGAACTCTGGAGCTCTGACCATCTTTGCATGGCATGCATACAGTACGTGTTATTGTGCATCTTGGTATGATACGCCCTGCTTTGCAAATGTAAACACCTAGGAAATATTCTGGAAAAAGGATTCTAAAAAACTAGATGTTCATATGTCCTAAGTTCAATATTCCATCTTTAAAATCCTACCAGGTGATGTATAGATATAATAATAATAAAGACAACCCAAAAAGAAATTAATTAAATTATTTACATTTATAACTCAAGCATAAATGCTGTTTATGTCATCATGAATCACATGTATGATTTTATATATTCAGAAAGTCTGCAATCAACCCTTCTCATAGATGTAACATCACACACAAAAAAAGGTTGGAGTTAATCCACTAGGTGGCACAAGCTCATAATTCTAATGTAAAAGGAAAATATTCTGCACAAATGATAAAACCCGAACTAGATCACACTTCTGGTCTGGGCGTGAGCTTGCTTTTGCTGGTGTTATTTACATAATTATGTCGGCTCTGTGTGACATGGCCCAATCTGGGGAATGTGCCTTTTTAGGCTTCATTCTTTAAATGAATTCAACCTTTGATCCACTTCAGTTCTCTGTTATCCACACATAAGCCCTAATTATAGCAAGTGGGATTTAAAGAAATCTTCTCCTTTTAAAACAGTCAATGGGAAAGCTGATAATTGAAGGGGGAGTAAATTGAATTCTTGATGGTATTAACCAGAAAGGAAGGCAGCAAGAAAGGGAAAAGGCTGGGCAGGCGGCTGCAGTGGGCTTGTCTTTCACTGAAAGCTCGGCCTGTCCGACTGAATGCATTTAATGCACTCCTTCCTTGAAATCTATATTCACAAAGACTTGTGATATTACAGTATAAGGTTAGTAATTAGGTTGGGACTAATTATGAGTGAAATGTGTAAGTCCAGCTAAATTTACACACCGTCAGTTATAACTGAAGACTATAAGCAGAACCAGAGAGATTTAGTGTATACCTGCTTATTCTCATATTGCAGCTACTAATGACTTGTGCAAAGCCTTTTAACCTGAGGCCATCTATCTTTTAGCTAAGTATATCAGTGCCTTTGAACAATTAAATGCTTGAGCCTAGTTGAACTGGATTAAGTATGGCGTTATCTTGCACTGAACATGGATAAATCAAATCTCTAAATTTTATTTGCTAGTCAGGTGTGAAAGCCTACATGGATCATATATTCAGGTTGCATATGCTGTATTAATTCTTGAATGCTATAAATTATCTTTCTTTACATCACAAAGGTTGTTGTGGAAAAGTAATGGCCTTGATATTAGGCTTTAAAAGCCAGAACCTACTTGTGACTTCTGAAGACATATTAACACTAACTTACATTTACAGCATTTGGCAGACGCTCTTATCCAGAGCGACTTACAATTATCATTTTATACGCCTGAGCAATTGAGGGTTAAGGGCCTTGCTCAAGGGCCCAACAGTGGTGATAGTGGGGATCGAACCGCTGACCTTCGGATCAGCAACCCATCACCTTAACCACTAAGCCACCACTGCCCACTAACTTGAGTGTCATTCCTAAAGTCTGCTGAACACCTGGTGTTGGGCCTGTCTTGATCTCACTGTATGAAGTACATTAAGAATAAACAGAGGATGCATAGGAGTTGGGACTTTCTTGCACACAATGGAATGCATTTTTACCTGTAGATCACAATACCGGTCAAATCTCAATTTTGAAAAATTGAGGAGTTGGGCCCTCATTGAATTCACAGATTCAATTAGAATAATGTGCATGTCTTTGGAACTTGTAAACCCACACAAGTACAGGAAGAACATTCAAACTCCACACATAAGTGCCCGAGACTTGAGCTGAGTACCTAACCACTACACCAGTGTGCCGCACTTACTGTATATTATACAATCATGAGAAAAAGAAAATACACATTCTTCAAACACTTCAATTCTAGGTTTTTATTTATCAGGGCCTAAATAACAATTGGGTGTTCCTCACCAACTTGAATTAACAAACAAATAAACACTGATGACAGCAACAAGTTAACAACAACATTGACACATAACTACACTCACAATCAACCCAAGTACATCACATGCCACTAATCACTCCTACCTTTATCTTTTCATGCCTTGTTAGCACCACTATTTAAACCTGGGGTTGGTAACTTTTTAGCTATATACATACACTACACATACACAACTATTATAATGATTAAAATGGACCTTACATTCCAACAGCAATCAATAACTTGATCTGGAAAAGGGTTAAAAAAATTTGTGGCCACTGTAATTCTGTACGAACACTGACCAATCACTGCTTAACGGTCCACTGGGAAATATCCAATCAACTGCTCCCGTGTCTTCTCATACGTGATGCACAAACCAGAAGTCAGAGTGGAGCTTGTGCTTGTGTAGGGGAAGATGTGGCTTTGGAGAAACTTTCAAGGGCACGGGAGGGTTTTAACCCTGAAGACCCTGCCACCCTGCGAAGGAAGCTCATTTCGGCAGCTTGTATTAGCAACCTTGTTCTTTCGGTCACTACCCAAATCTCATGAACATAGGTGAGGGTTGGAACTGGTAAATCAGATCGACTGGTAAATTGAGAGCTTTGCCTTCCGGATCAGCTCCCTCTTCACCACGACGCACTGGTACAAGCTCCCCTTTAGCTCCGGGCTGCCACCTCATAATGGAGACACGGAACATGTCCCCGGCCTCCATTGGGATGCGGTTGTAGCTCTGCTGGAGGTGGGAGTTGAAGGCCCTTCTGACAGGAGACTCCGCCAAATGTTCACAGGAGGCCCTAAGTACACGCTTGGGTCTCCCAGGTCTGGAGGGCATCCTCCCCTGCCATCGGAGCCAGCTCACCACCAGGTGGTGATCAGGTGACAGCTCAGGTCCTTTCTTCACCAGAGTGTCCAGAACATGCATCTGCAAGTCCGATGACACGACTTCAAAGTCAATCATCAAACTGCGGCGTAGGGTGTCCTGGTGCCAAGTGCACTTATGGACACCTTTATTTTCGAACATGATGTTCATGATGGACAAACTGTTATGAGCACAGAAGTCCAACAACGAAACAACATTCTGGTTCAGATCGGAGAGGCCGTACCTACCAATCACACCCTTCCAGGTCACACTGTCATTGCCCACATGGACGTTGAAGTCTCCCAGGATGATGAGAGAGTCCTGGGGGGAGCACCCTCTAGCACACCCCTTAGAGACTTCAAAAAGGGTGGGTGGGAAGTGGAGGGAGGCTACCCTTTCATCAACCAGGGAGAACCTCAACATGTGGGCACCAAGACAGGGGGCAACAAGGATGCCCACACCGGCTTGCTGCCTCTCCCCCTGAGCAACTACAGAATGAAACAAGGTCCAGCCCCTCTCGAGATGGGTGTTTCCAGAGCCCAAGCTATATGTTGTGGTGAGCCCGACTATATCTAGTTGGTATCTCTCAACCTCGTGCACCAGCTCAGGTTCCTTCCCCACCAGAGAGGTGACATTCCATGTCCCAAAAGCCAGAGTCAGTAGCCAAGGATTGGTCCGACAGAACCCACACCTTCGGCTGCCACCCAGCTCACACTGCACCCGACTCCTATTGCCCCTCCCAAAGGTGGTGGGTCCAAGGTGGGCGGACCTGTGTCACCTCTTCGGGCTGGGCCCAGCCAAGCTCCATGGGCAGAAGCCCAACCACCAGGCCCTCGCCTTCGAGCCCCTCCCCCAAGCATGGCTCCAGAGGGGAACCCCCGGTAACCCATATCCAGGCAAGGGAAACTGTGTCCTTAAAATAGAAGTGCTCATAGAGGTCTTCTGAACCATGTTTAGTCTGGACCTTCACCTAGGACCTGTTTGCCTTGGGTGACCCTACCAGGGGCATAATGCCCCTGACAACATAGCTCCCAGGATCATTAGTACACGCAAACTCCTCTACCACGACAAGGTGGCGATTCAAGGAGGGGATTTTTGCTACCTTTCCAAATTAAAAGTATAAAAGTATTTAAAGTATAAAAGTATTCTAAATTCCTATGCCAGTCTCACTGTTTAATGTAAATGTACAAAAGTCATTTTGGGAGGCAAAATCATACCAGGGTATATATGTACAGAACTAAACCTTATTCATAAGTCTACACAATTTCGATCAAACAGAATTATCAATTAATTTTTTTTTTCACAAAAGAACAAACACTAATATCTTCTGTAATGAAGCATCTTAGTTTTATTTACATGTAGCAAGGAAACATCCAAGCTTTGATTTTTTTTTTTATCATTCCACTATACACCTATATTGATAACCTCTACTTTCTATCCTCATAGTTTTTATTTGTTTCTGTATTTTACGGAGCCTGTAAGGGGATACAGAAGAAAAAAAAATTAAATATTGGTTTCTCATGCGCACGAAAAAGTATCTGGTGTGCACGAGAAACTGTCACGTGCGCACGAGAAAGTATAAGCTATGTATATAAATGGAAATACGTGACTTCATTGAGCTGTATTTTAACCTTGAACTCGCCTATAAAGAGCGCAGTTATGTTATCAGGTGATCAGGTGACTGATCAAGGCTGGTGTATCCCCTGCGCCGAAACAGACTACAAGACTCCAGAACCTAACATAACGGTGATGCTGGACAAGCAAGGCTGCAGTGTCTTTATAGGTGAGTCCAGGGATAAAACACAGCTCAATTAAGTCACGTACTTCCATTTATATACAAAGGTTACACTTTCTCGTGCACTTGAGAAACCGATATTTTTTTTTCTTCTGTGTCCCCTTACAGGCTCCATATTTTTGGACAGCATCTGACAGGTGGGTTTTTCATTATGCTGGCCGGTTAGCGGGTTTTGTAGTCAATTTGCAGGCCTGACCCGCCAGATGCGGGTCACTTGGAGGTATGTTAATATCTGCCTTACTAAGATCCACATTCCAACCCAAACTAACTGGAGATATTCCATACCAACATGTAGCATTAGCACAAATGGCTATCATGTAAACACTGCATTGAGTGTTAGAATCAAACAGCACAAACATACACAGAGCAAAGTGTAAAATAAATAAGAGGAATAAAAGCATAAACATGTGAAAACCCAGGCATTGTTAATCACTGATAAGTTATTGTATCATAGTAAAGTCTTTGTATCAAAAACAGAGGTCTGTTATCTCCATTTGGCCCTAATGTAAGTAACAAATAACCATGAAACATGTACATTGCTACAGTAATCCATACAGGTACTATTGTCTGCTGAGCATTACGCCTAGTTCTGTGGTGCTGCTGTAGATCTACAGTATAGTAGATATTTATTTATAAGATTAGAGCCAACTTACCTCCAGCCTTCTCCGATTCACCAAATCTCCACTCCTGCAATGTTTTTGTTTAAATACAATTGGTACAGCATCCTTCCTCAGTCTCTTCATCCCAAACACCTCCCCAAACATTTCACAGTGCTGGTGTTTCACCAGAATGACACGTCACGCACTGAGTGGTTACGGAAATTGCAGACAAGAAATTCAGCTTCAGCATCAGTCCATAAATGATTAATTTTCTAAGAAATACCATACTGAATGATAATCAATTTCTTTTTTTCATGTATTTTCTACATTAGGGACTTGCAAATGATTGTGAAAAAATTATATTTGCCAATGACCTTTAAGTGACCTTCACAATATGACTAATTGGCCCTGTGTATGCCATGCAGTGTATGGACAATTTTTAGCATTTGCTGCCATAATCTGAAGTTTGTTTTGGAACATTATTTAATATTTATTTAGCATTTGCTCTGGTTTGTTAATGATAACTTACCAAACCGTTTTGAGTTCATTTTGATTTGGTTTTTATTCACTGTCCGCTCATTCTGTCCAGCATTCATTTTCATTGCAAACCAAGACCAGGCAAGATCAATCTCGCACCCTCCATATCCCACTGAGGACATCCCTTCACTGCTTGGCTGTCCCTTAACCCTTGTGTCCTACAGTAGATGCTACTACAAAGACATATCAACAGTAAATAAACACCCCTCATTACAGATTTGTCTGTGAAACACACTGACTGCAGTGCCTAAAAACACTTTGGGAGAGCCATGCCATGAGTTCATGCTTCCTCCAGGTCTAGATTTTCTAATTTTGGCATTCCACATGCACCAAAGTCTGCAATCTAACTGTTTTGGTAATACTTTCTGTCACAAAAGAGAGCAGAGGCAGTTACAAGTGCAGGCATTTATTTTAAAATATATTAAAGTACAACCATAAAAAATTATAAGTATGAACCTGTATTCTAAATACAAAACAACCATTTACATGGGTAACAGAGGCTTTACAAAGAAACACAAAGAAACCATAGCTTAAATAAAGGTGCTAATAAGAATAATAAGAATAACAGAGAACAGGCGTGAGTGATCAGACACTGATGGTGTGCAGGGGCTGCTGGGGAATGTACAATGAGTGGCATAAATTCTGTTTTAATAGATGTAGTCAAATATCTTGATAAAGATTATGCTTTAAATTTCCACAAGTACACCCTTGCTAAACAAACAATCAAAGGAAAATCTTAAAGTCAGTTGTGTCTGTGTGTTGAGTGTGATGTGTTTAATAGTTTGTTATTGAACCTAAATCAGGTAACACAGTGGTCAAAGTGATAGTAGACCCAGGCTGCATTTCAGATTAGGATATTTGGCTTTAGGAGCAGGATTTTTTGGCAGTGAAAATGAGCTGCCTTTGTATTTTCTCTTTGAACTTGACACTACCTCAGTGTTTAAAACCATTTCATAGATGTACCTCATTTAGTATTCTATTTTAGTAGTTTATGTCTGGGGGGACCAGGTAGATTGCTGTATTGTCTGCACAGCTCATGGCCATTTAAAGGGTTAGGGTTAGGGTTACATTGTCACATTGTCTGCTGCATCACACTCACAATACACCTCCCATCTGTGGTGGCTTACTGATCCAAAGGTCAGCGGTTCAATCCCCACTATCACCACTGTTGGGCCCTTGAGCAAGGCCCTTAACACTCAATTGCTCGGTTATATAAAAATGATAATTGGATAAGAGCGTCTGCCAAATGCTGTAAATGTAAATCTGCAATTGCACCACTCACAGTCACCTGCCTTTTGACTTACGCATCACATGATCTGCTTACACCTGCACACCATATAAGGACTCAATGTTTGTTTGCTTGCCACAGAGTTTTGCATTGTGTCATTTATTCCCAGTCATTTCCAAGCCTTCAGATTTACAATTGCTATTTCCATGTATGACTTGTTTTATCAAACCGAGGCCATGGTTCTCAGCTGGAAAAGGGTGGAATGCACTCTCTGGGTCTGGATGAGGTCCTGCCCCAAGTGGAAGAGTTTAAGTATCTCGGGGTCTGGTTCACGAGTGAGGGAAGGATGGAATGGGAGATCGACAGGCTGATTAGAATGCCTTCTGAAGGCTGGTCTGAGAACGCCTTAGTGTCCCCCCGGAAGAGCTGGAGGAAGTGGCTGGGGAGAGGGATGTCTGGGCCTCACTGCTTAGGCTGCTGCCTCCGCAACCCGACTCCCAATCAAGCGGAAGAAGATGATGACTTGTTTTATCTCTCCGTTGCTGATTACCTCCCTAGTATGATATCTGCCTGCCTCCTTGACCTTGTATCTGGATTCCACCGCACTGTGTTGTATGCCTGCTTTGTTTCACCTCTGCTTGTTTCCTGGTTTTGAACTTAAATTATCTTTTGGATTTGTTTGCCTTTATTACATTGCTTTTATCAGCACATTGCGTGCCTCGTCTTTCTTGTAACAGACCTGTAGCAAACTTATTAATATGTAAAAATTGACTATATTGTATTGTCCACTGTTAGCTACTCTAAATCACAAATTAGTTTACTCTAAATCACCAGAAAATTTACAGAGAGATTTGTAATATATATTTCTACAAGAAGATTTACTATAGTACTTACACATATATTGCACATAACTGGCAATTTTTCAGTTTTTTACATTATCAAGTACAAATTAAATATATTCAGGTGAAGCTCATAGAATCCCCTATGAAGGCTGATCATAATACTGAATCGGAAGGCATGCATTTTTGATGTAAACAGAATTGATCCATTAGACATGGGATCTCATTCATTCATTAATTAATTTTCGAAGCCGCTAAATCCTAATTAGGGTCATGGGGGGCTGGCGCCCATCACAGTCGACTCTGGGTAAGGGCGGGGTACATCCTGGAAAGCTTGCCAGGCCATCACCGGGCCAACACTCAAACAACCATTCACACTCACACCTAGCGGTGATTTGGAACAGCCAATTAGCCTACTGTGTATGTTTTTGGACTGTGGGAGGAAACCGGAGTACCCGGAGGAAACCCACGCAAGCACGGGGAGAACATGCAAACTCCACACAGAAATGCCCGAGCTGGGAATTGAACCCAGGCCTTCTAGCTGTGAGTGCCGCCGTGCCGCCACAATGGATCTCAATAAATGCATAATGTTATTGCATTATTCATACATTTCCTTTGTGTAATCATAAACCTAATTTTAATAGTAAGCATGCAGGTATGTGGGAAGACCTGCATGCTACTTTAGGGTGTTGGACTCCCTGCCTTGCATAGTCTCGGGCTGCCCTTGGGCAAGGCTCAGCTCCCATTAGCCCCTCTTGTCCGGGCATGACAAAACTGCTGGCAGTGGCTTGTTAGTGCAGGTGGGAGCATATTGTTAGAACTACTACTACTATGGCGCTCGGCAATCACTCAAAAACTTGGTCAGTTAGCAACTACAGCAGGGCAACTTCTACAGCTTTATAGGACTGTTACGCCCTGGTATACCCCTAGTCAAGAAGTAGAAGTCCAGAGAGAGTGTTCGGTGGGTGGACAACTCTGACACTCTAGATTGCTGTGCAAGGTGAGTGGAGTGTGAAGGGTGTGGTGAGTTGAGATGACCTGAAGGCAGAGGTGCATCAAGTCCTGTGGCGATAGAGGTAGTGTGACGGTGGCAGGCTTGAGAGGCGGGAAGCCGCTAGCATGAGTTCTACACACAGGCGGCCTACACTATATGGTTGTGGTCTTGTTGATAGAGTGACAGTGGATGAGGGCAGCTGTCTGGTGTCTGGGCAGCTCATTTTAGAGATAGCATGGCCCACCGCATTAGGGAAAGCCCCTAGAAAAGGTGGGGTAATGAAAGCTCGCTCTTTGCAAACCTGGTTGGCTTACTGTGGTCAACGGGTCTCCGTTTAAGCAGGAAGAAGATTAAGAAAACCAAAATTACAATTGCTACATGGACTGTCAGAACTATGCTCAAAAGAGATGATAGACCTGAGAGGTAAATGGCACTCATTGTGAAGTAGCTTGCTAGGTACTCCATTGACGTAGCAGTACTTCAAGAGACAAGGCTTGAAGGTCAGGAGAGAAGACGCATACCATATTCTGAGTTGGTAGAACTGAAGAACAACGAGGCTGGTGTGGCTTTTGCAATCTCTAACAGCATTGCAGATAAGCTCACATCACTCCCAACTGGTCAGTCAGAGAAGCTAATGCAACTTAGGTAACCCTTTGGAAAAAACAGCTTCTTGACCATGGTCAACGTCTATGCTCCAACTATGATGTACTCAGAAGAAAAACAGCTTGTGCTGTGCCAAGAAAGCTTGATATGAAGAAATTAGCTACAGATCACCACCAAACTGCTCTTGCTCAAGCAATACAGCCAGCACTAGAGGAACAGCACCATGACAAACTACCCGGTGTTGAGGCAGTGTGGAATGATCCCAAGGGATCAGAATCATCAGAATCAGAATCAGAATACTTTATTAATCCCAGAGGAAATTGTGTGCACACAGTTGCTCCATACCAAGTAAAGAAAAAGATAACATAAAGATAAAAGTCTCAATAAGAAAAATATATATATACACACACACACACACAGACACAGATACAGAATGAATCCTGTCAGTGAGTAAAATATACAGTATTATCAATATGATAAACAGTAGAATGTAAATGTAGTGCAAAATGCAAGTGTATAACAGTGGATGTTGTTGCTATATGGAGGAGATTTACAGTTTAATGGCCACAGGTAAGAATGATTTCCTGTGTCGTGCAGTGGAGCATTTAGGTGGTATCAGTCTATCGTTGAAAGTGCTCCTGTGACTGATCAGCAGGTTGTGAAATGGGTGGGAGGTATTGTTCAGTATTGTCTTTATATTGGCCAACATTCACCTTTCCACCACTAAAGTCAGAGAGCCCAGCTCTATCCCCACAATGTTACTGGCCTTGCGGATTAGATTTTTCAATTTGTTTGTGTCTGCAACCCTCAGCCTGCTGCCCCAGCATGTAACAGCATAGAGAACAGCGCTGGCCACATCAGACTCATAAAACATCCTAAGCAGTGTTTGGTAGATATTAAACGACCTTAGCCACCTCAAAAAACAGAGACGGCTCTGGCCCTTTTTGTAAAGACTGGTAGTGTTCTTAACCTGGTCCAGTTTATTGTCAATATGAACTCCAAGGTATTTGTAATCCTCCACCATTTCCTCATTGACACCCTGGATGGAAACAGGGGCCACTGGTATTTTGGATCTTCTAAAATCCACAATCAGTTCCTTGGTCTTTGTCACATTAAGCTGCAGATGATTCTTCTCACACTATGTGACGAAGGAGTCCGCAGCAGCCCGATATTTCATCTCATCACCTCCACTGATACATTCAACTACAACAAAGTCATCAGAAAACTTCTGAAGATGGTAGGTCTCTGTACAGTATCTGAAGTCAGTTGTGTAGAGGGTGAAGACAAAAGGGGAGAGGATGGTCCCTTGTGGTGCTCCAGTGTTGCTGACCACCATGTCCGACATACAGCACTGCAGATGCACATACTATGGTCTTCTGGTCAGGTAGTCCACAACCCAGGACACAAGAGAGGCATCCACCTGCATTGCATTCAGCTTCTCGTCCAGGAGGGTCGGCCTGATGGTATTAAATGCACTGGAAAAGTAAAAAAACATGACCCTCACAGTGCTCGCTGGCTGGACCAGGTGGGTGTAGACATGGTTAAGCAGGTAGATGATGAGGTGAGGTGAAGCGAACTGAAGGGGGTCCATATGTGGTCTAACCATGTATCGGAGTTGATCCATTATGAGTCTCTCAAGGGTCTTCCTGACATGTGAAGTCAGGGCTATGGGTCTGTAATCCTGGGGGCCACTGGGACATGGGGACTTTGGTACAGGAACAAGGAATGAGGTCTATCACCACACAGGGACCCTCTGTAGACTCAGGCTCATCGTGAAGATGTAATGTAAGACTCCACAGAACTGGAGGGCACAGGCTT
>JBCNYH010000006.1:26989277-27009892 GCA_039654325.1 Tandanus tandanus
ATATTGGTAGAATGATGACATGCTCACACTAAAAGACAACACATGGAGATTAGAACTTTTTGGCTTCAAAGTAAATTATTGGTATTCCAGTTAGTATGAAAGGAGAGTCTTACATAGTCTTATATAGTTTTACAGTGCTTAGCCTTTTTGCTGTTCTGCTTTATATGTTTAAACAGACTCAGACCTGCAGGTCACAGCTAGAATGCCATGCAAACCTGAAACTCCTTATATATTCCCGAATATCATTGTGGATATACTGCCCCCTAATGGCAGACAAGAGAACAAGTTCAAGCCTGTAAAGACTGCACACTGAAAAAATCAAATCATGAAAAGTAGGTGTTTTTCTCTTGGGTGGTACCCTTATCTTTCATTTATTTAATATGAAAAAAAATTTTAAAAATGAAAGGAGAGTCTCCATAATAAATGAAAATCTGGTATATTTTCTAAATCTAATAGAAGCTTACAAAAATAATCCAACACACTTATTAAATATTGTAGCAAGATTAACTAGGAATAAGACCATCAATAAAATGTGCACACCATCAATCAAAATCACACCATTTTCAATGTTCTAACTGAAAATATCATGTGCAAAAACAAAAACAAAACAAAACAAACAAACAAACCAACATAAAAATTACTGCTGGCCTTTGACCAGGGCTGTGTCTCCTTGCTTGTGATACTTGACCTTAGTGCAGCTTTTGACACTGCTGATCATATTATCCTTGATAGATTAGAAAATGTTGTTGAAGTTAAGGGAATGGCCCACTCCTGGTTTAGATCTATTTCAACTGATTGTTATCAGTTTGTATATGAAGAGTTTGTTTTCCAAAACAGATAAGTCCAATTGTTTAAATTATGAGAAAAACTTTAAGTAGTTTTACAAAAAATAACCCATTTTCCAGTAGCTTTAAAAAAAATCTTTTTCCAGTAGCTTTAAAATAAATTGGACTTATTTGTTTTGGAAATAAACTCTTCATATGTAAATGGTGACTGCTCTGTACATTCTAAAGTTAAGTTTAGTGTTCCACAAGGTTTTGTTCGAGGCCCTCTGCTTTTTTTTTTTAATACATGCAACCTTTGGGTAATATTATTCATGAACATGGCATTAGCTTCCACGGTTGTGCTAATGACACACATGAAGCCAGATGAGAGACAACAGCTTAAAAAGTTAGGAAAAGTGAAAAAGATATTGGACACTGGATGATGACTAACTTCCTATTAAATTCTGATAAGACAGAAGGATTTTCTGCATGGACCACAGGCAGCTAGAAATGAGCTTTCTGATCATGTTTTAGTTTTATCATGTGCATCATTAAAGGACCTTGGTGTGATTATTAACCCCAGTCTTTCATTTGAAGCTCTGAAGCTCATGTAGATAATATTACACAGAGAGCCTTCTTTCGTCTCAGGAATATTGCTAAAATGAGAACTATGATGTCAATGCATGAATTGGAAAAACCTGTTCATGCTTTACTGGCCGGATGTTTTAATAGGTGCATAAACAAGCTCCAGTTAGTCCAGAATGCAGTGGCAAGAGTTATTACTAGAACCAGAAGATATTAGCACATCACCCTATCAAGTCCACACTGCACTGGCACCCAATTACTATTCGCACTGAATATAAAATACTATTTTATATTAACCTATAAAGCGCCAATTGATTTTGTGCCACATTCTCTTGGTGAACTTCTTGCTATTTATGATCCACTATGTCTTCTTGGATCAAAATGTGCAGGCTACTTACTGATACCTCGAATAATGAAGGCTTCTGCGGGAGGCAGAGCTTTCTTTTACAAAGCCCCACAGTTATGGAACAGCCTTCCAGTGAATGTTCAGGACTCAGACACAGTCTCAGCGTTTAAGACTATGCTGAAAACTTGCCTTTTTAGTCAAGCATTTTGTGAATAGCCTTTTATTAGACAAAGGAACAGATCTGGGGTTCTCAGGCATAGGGAATTCTGTTAAACTGATATGTTTGGATGCTGTCACTTTCCCACCCTCACAGACTCAGCAAGGTCCATCAACAGTGGAGTGGCTGATTGCCTTATGTCACAGGGTGCCCTCATGTCTGTCTTTCTTTTGATTCTTTCTTTTTAGTTATACTGTCGTAGTTAGTCATGCTGAAGTCCCTGCTAGCACTCAGCACTGACAAACTCTGTTTTATTCATAACATTTTTATGAGCATACCTAACCCCCCCTCTCCTACTGTATGTTTTTATTTCGGTACACATACTATGTCTGGGATACCAGTGATCCTGATCCTTCTTCCCTCCGAACTTTGTGATCCACCTGATGTGCTACTACAGGTTGGAGTTGTCATCTTAGAAGACTCTTGCTTCTGCTGATGAGGATCCATATGGCCCTAAATATACACTCAGAACCTGTGAAGATGAATTTTCACTGGTGGTGATATAAACTCCTTTACTGAAATGATTTAGGATTACTGCCCTGTGATGGCCTGGTGAACTGTCCAGGATGTACTCTGCCCTTGCCCAGAGTCGGCTGAGATGGGTACCGGCCTTCCTGTGACCCTAATTAGGATTAAGCTGTTCAGAAAATTAATGAATGAATGATTTAGTATTACAGTTACCATTACAGTTAGAAGACTACATTTCATGGTAAACTACAGAAGTTTGTGATACATGGTTTGTATTTTTATCTGTTTCCACCCAAATAAAGATGGGTTACCCTTTTTGGTGAGGTTAATTGCATGATTTCTTCCTTGCGTCTTCTGGGGGGAGTTTTTTCATGCCACTCTCGCCACAGGCTTGTTCATTAGGTTTATAGATATTTATCATCAATCGGTTTATAATCAAAATTTGCATATGAACTTTTGTTACCAAATTTGTTTTACTACGTAAATCTGCTTTGTAACATTAATTGCAAAAAGATCTGTACAAATAAAACTGAATTAAATTGAATAGTTACGCAAGCTTAGATTTTCTGTTTTATTGTGTGTACTATTTCTTGTTTGCTTTGCAAAAAATACATTTCTGGAGCAGATGTTCTGATTTATTTACCTCGTGACTTGCACAACTACATACTGTATTGTGCTTGTAGATATCTGTCACTGCTATTTAGGAGCTTGTTATCAGGTTTGTGAAGGACTGCATCATTTGTGGAAGATTACTAAATAATGGTTGTTTTTAGGTTAAAAAAACAACAACAACCCAGAAGATATTTTGGAAAATATTGCACACATTTAGTTTACATTTAGTAGACATGTTAGTTTAAATTTCAGATTAAACTTTTAAATATTTTCATAACGTCATCTTTGCAAGATTGTGTAAAATAAATTAATTTCCCTGTTTTCATTTTCCCCCCTAACACGGAGTTAGCCTGTTAGAATTAATAAAATTTCTATTTTTTTATTCACTATCTGGAAGTATCACCATGTCTATATCTCAGATTTTTTATAGCTGACCACAGGAAAATTCCCAGTTAACATAAACCTAGTCTCCCCCAGTTCTGTGAGTAAAGATAGCAGTTACCTTTGTTTATTTAGTGATAAAATCTGTTAACCTATAACGGGGTCATAAAGCATATTATCTAAATGACTAAAGGTTAAGTTACTAATTTATAAGTCAGGATGTATATTGTTCCATAAATATTGTACTCCTTGGATACATTGTAAAACATATATCCTGTGACGTCAAGTATGGTCAACCATGGGGTCCCCTAGTGGCACAAGACATGTGCGTAGGCATGGCCTGAAGATAGCAAGATGGACATGCAAGACAATAAAAACTGGGAGTCAGAGGACAGACCGGGCTCACTTTGTCTGATTGCGAAGGTAAGGTGGTTTGGACTCAGACTTTAGTGAAGCCCATGGCCATGATGCAATATCACATGTGTTTTGTACTTATTTTGATTTACTAAATTGTGAACTGATTGAATCTGCTTGGTCTTTCACACATCAACAAACACTAGGAGCCAGCAAGGTCTAAGGAAGATGGTTCCTTACAAATTGGTGACCCCAACTTGATGCGTGATTGATCCTCACGAACGGAGGAGAAGGTGGAGGCGAAATCAGATTCTGTGACAATTGACCCGGGTCTTCAATAAGGTAAGCAGAAAACCATTTCTAAATTCCTGCAATTGGCAATAGAAAATCGTGATTATCACAGAACTCAGTTCTATAAATTGTCAACCTCTACTAAATTTTGTTCAGGTTAAATTGTGGTATAGTTACTGATTTATGAACACATGCATACATGTGATGTTGCATAATCATAAACATGTTTAGACTTTGTAAATGAGCTGAGACAATTGGAGAGAAGATGCCTGGGAACCACAATAGGTGTGTCAAAATACTAATTTTGATTCCAATTTTAGGTCGGTTCCAGGAACCAGAGGCATAGTGTGAAGTCTGGGACTCACCAACTGTTCATCACCAACTGCAAGAAGGCGACCTTGGCTGAGTGACCTCTCATGGTAAAATGTATGCCTCATGAGACAAGCAAAATATAATGTAGTGAAGTGAATTGAAGGGAAGACGTTTGTACCGCCACAAGATGTGTGTCAAAACCCTGATTTTGGTTTAGGATTCCAATTTCAGGTCGGTTCTAGAAGCCGGAGGCATAGTATATGTATAAACTATGCCTCACGAGACAAGCAAAATGTAGTAGAGTAGTGAAATAAGCTTCAGCAGAAGGCCGGAAGGTATGAGTAGGTTAGACGGACAGAGAAGGTGGCAACAGAAAAAGATGGACTTTGGAGAGGTTTAAGTGGCTGCAAAAGGAATTCATTCTAAGATACAATAGAGTAGAGTGAAGCTTATACACCACCGGTTTTGTTCAAAAGGGCTCATAATAAAAATAAGTACAAAATTACTTCTCTATAATTTTTTGGTAAAAATGTATTGAACAATGCTATTGTAGGCAATGAGAAAAATTGAATGGTGTCGCAAATGTTTTGACTTCTGCATAGCATGAATGAACTTTGAACCATATGGAATGGTTTAGTGAGTGAAGAAAAAATATGTGAACACTCCCTGAAAGGTTACATGCTGGAATCTAAGTAAAGGGTGGCCACACTAAATATTGACTTTTTTTTCTCAAAAAAGAGACTGTTATTTTTGTTATTACTATATATATATATATATATAAAATAATGTTTATTTATTCTCATCAATATGAACTAATATTACAAGAAATAAATACTTAAATAATACTGATTTATCTTCATTTTAAATTGTGTATGTGTACTCTATTTTTTTTTATTTACTCGCTAAACCATTCCATACAGTTTAAAGTTCATTCATGCTATACAAAATTTTCAGTGTTTTTGTTTATTAGCTATACTTTTACCTCAATATACTTGTCGGAATGATTTTTTTTGGTTCCCACTGCCTAAAATAGCATTGTTTCGACACCAAACTCATCCAGTTATCTTACCATACCAGCTTCTCACTGGTAGAAAGATGTCCACACACACTCCATTCAGTCCCCTAGAGAAATAAGAAATAAGTAACTATGTAAGAGCATTAACCACTCTGGCATTGTTTCTCACTATGCAGGTGCTGAATCTCCAGAAGACCCAGGAAAATGACGTTATAGAGCCACCCAACGTAGGGGATTAGGTGTGGATTAAAACTTTCAAGGCTAAGTGGGACAAGCCAAAGTGGACAGGTCCATATTAGGTGAAGAAAGTCACCTCACATGCTGTGCAGGTTGATAAACCAACTGGATTAAGCAATTGGCATAATTTAAACATTTTGCTCCCCAGCAAATCTTCCGCTGAGGACACTGAGTGAAATAAGACAAAATTTGGTTGAATTGTAAGGTTAATTCATAAGAGGTCAGTGGAGGCTGGACAACAGCTGACCTTTACTAAAAATTATATGTTATATTAAAATTTCTAAATCCCCAGCCTCTATTCTCTCCTTCCCAACCCCATTCCCGTTTTCTACAGGAATTTACATTTTTACATATTTATATCATTTTATCTAGCTAAATCACTGTACATTTTGATTATTCATGTTTGGATTTATTCATTATAAAGAAACATCAAGTGTTTCTTCAGTGTCTGGCAGGGCAGAAACGCTTGTGGAAAATGTCAAGCAGCATGCATGAATGCAAAATCTTGTGAATAATTGTCTAACCGACACAAACTAAAGAGTCATATTTAACAGAAACATGCATAAACCAGGTAGACATTTTCTTCAGGCCTTGTACACAGCAGGTATACAAGAAAGACAGTTCGACGCTAGCACTGCACCTGTGAGTGCAAGCAAAATTGCATTCGCACATGTTGAGGTGTGTAAAGTATATCCCAGCCCTTTTCTTTCTAATTGATCCGAATCCGAATCTGATGTCCAGGATGCTTTTCCTAATATAATCAATTTCCTTAGCCATTTGGTTCTTCTTCAGACCCATGGAGCCTGCTAGAGCTAGATGATTTTGGCAAATCAGCTTTTGGCCATTCAACTGGTGCTGCCACTTGCTAGGGAAATAGATTGTGGCTTTGAAGACATTGTGCCAGAGGATTGCAGAGGGAAGTTACAGCATGAAAGAAGGTCCTTCACTATTTGCCTTGCAAATCAAAATATTAAGTAGGATGTTGATGAAATGTTGTAGCCTGACAGAGAAGAAAGTTCTACTGCCCTCAACACAGTGTCCATTACAGAAAGGTGGCAGAAAGGAGGTTTGTAAACAGGGATGCTGAGATGACTGTAATAGGGTGGAATTAAGCAGTCTTGGAGAACTTTAGAGTTCAGATTCTGCTTGTCCAAGACTAGAGAAGTCAGTTTCACATACTGTGTATATTTGTAAAAAAAAAAAAAATAAAAAAAAAAAATAAAAAAAAAAAAAATAAAGAATTGCAGTGGAAAACAATAAGCAGAGAAGGCAGTTAAATCTCTCCCATATCTATCCCAGGATGGACGCAATAAACTCATTTTATAGGCTGTGCCTCTTGCAGAAAATTAGTTCCTGAAAAAAGTCATTAGCAAGTTGCTTGCTTTATAAGGTGACACAGCCCCCTGTGTAACATTTTTTAGAATAATTTTGTGGATAGATGTCCAAATCTTTATTAATTATTTATTAATGTGAACTGTCTAGGTTGTCTTTTGTATAGCTCTGTAACCCAAGAAGTACTGTAATATGAAGTATTCATTTAGCATTTTTGAATCATAGCCAGGCATATTTACCCTAGAGTCACTTAATCCTAGTAAGCTCACAGGTCGGCTGGAGCCTATCTCAGCCGACTCTGGGTGAAGACGGGGTACACCCTGAGCAGCTCACCAGTCAATTGCAACCAATTAGCCTTATGTGCATATCTTTGGACTGTAGTAGAAAACCGGAGCACCCTGAGGAAACCCACACAAGCACAGGGAGAACATGCAAACTCCACAAAGAAATGCCTTTGCCCTGAGGTGGATGTGCTAATCACTACACCACCGTGTTAAACACAGTTACAGTGATAGATATAGTGACATATATAGTTATAAGATATTATATATCTTATATAAATCATGAATATTGCAATGTTGCACACAGCAGTTTTGGACTTAACTGACTGGAAAAAGCAACAAACAACATAGAAAAAACACCTTGCATTTGGCATGCTCCATTAAATATTCCTAAAACTGAATATGAACTGATATTTTTTTAAAGTTTTATCTTTTGTGCAGATCAGCATATCTAACTGTTACAAAATCTAGTCGTCTAGTTTGTTGGAAAATCAATTTTAGAGAAGTATTTAATATCTTCTAAACACAAGTTCTGTATTAAACTCAGAGTTATGGATGATATCAGGTGTCTGAAAAGATACAAAAATAAGCTTCCACCGTTAAAGTTTCCATGACCTGACATCCTCTTCCTGAGAGTCATATGATCACAGCCTACATGTTAAATCTTAATGAGCACTTTGGTTATCTGTCATTTCTGATGATCATTTCCCATTTCCTTCCAGAATAGGCACATCTCAATAGGAATGCTAACTGACTTTCTCACGGCCTGATCTCTTATAAACATGTGACATCCCTATTATCACACTATTTACATCCCTTGGATATGCTCAGTGAAGGAAAACCTATTTCTTTTTACCAGTCACAGGTCTCCAAGGTATTCTCTTCTTCAAATAGTGAAATCATGCAAGAGAATACACAAGGGCAAATGCAGCCAAGTTTTTTATTAGAAGGTGTTTATTTTATGAAGAAACATGAACACTCTGAGCTTTAGAGATAAAAGGCAGAATGCTGAAAAGAAGGTGCCAGGGCAGCAGGATCCATGGTGAATAAATCCATGTCGCTCCACCGAATACAGTGATGACTTTTCCGATTGGGGAAGATTATAAAGAGGTTTTGGGGAAGGAAAGCAGGAGGGAAAAAAGTGGTATTGAGTGAGGATGGAGCACCCTCCACCCCACCTCCTCTCTTCAGTGAACTTCATTTCCCTGCTCGCTGTAGCACATCTTATCACGCCAGGCTGTTCCATGCACTGCCTCCAAAGCCAAATCCCCCTGGCATGTATGGTCTAGTAAAGAACGTACTAACAAGGCCAAAAGCAGTCACAGTAAAGCGAGTGATATGGCCTAAAAATTTAGCAGGAAGGGAAAATGTCTCTCTTATCCCATGGGATTTTTTTTTACGCAAGTAAAAAGAAGGCACATTTTGTTTTCTTATATTATAGTTCATATTTGGTTCATATCATATATGGTTCATATCAACCAGAAACAGAAATCACTGACCAAGCAGATCTCTTGTATTTTTTATTTCATAAAAACGACTTGGACTAAAAGGTATTTCCTTAATGAGAAAAAAGCACGATATTTGTACCAGGCTCATTAAACAAACAATGTGCACATGCAATATGTCCAACTGAACTTTTGTCCTAGTGGACTTTTCTAATTGTTCATTTTTTCAGGGATCATCACAGATTAAACTGCTAATTGATTATTTTAAGTGGCATATAGTAATCACTTTTCACTTCTCTGTAATGACCAAAGCTCTTTGTCAACCTAATGTATTTTGTGTCCAAGGCGACTGTCAGTTCTTCAATGTTGTTATGAGCTTTAAACATCCATGAAAATTAAACAGCCACTAAAATAATCAATATTTGGCTTTTAACTACCACTGTTTCATGCTACATGAATGGTATGAACTCTTGTTAAGAGAATCCAAGATACTTTCTATTTTACTTCGGTTGAAAAATATTCCTGAAAGAGATTGGGCTTCCTGGTAAATTTTCAGACCATAGCAGTTATATTTATTACACCGTGCACTGCCCTAGGCTCGCTCCACTCCTCTACCACTGCTCGATTAGACCAACATCTTTCAGAGTATATCAACTCAATAACATAGGTAGCAAACAGTCTGGATCTCAGTACAATTTTAAATGTATGATTTTAAAATTATAAAATAAATTGCATGACAAGGCTCCATCCTGCAAAGCTTATCTGCCCTCGTCTATTTAGGAAAATTGGAACCAACTTAAGGACAATATTGTGTTCCATTAGTGAGGTCTATTCATCAAAGAATTAAGGCCCAAGGAGTAGCAAAAAAAAAAAAGGAAAAATTGACATTTTTTGGGTGATGAGCCCATAATTCTTTCCTCAACATTAAAAGGTTCCATAATTCCATAGAGCATTAATCTAGAAAAAAAGCCATTTATTAATTAATACGCACTCACTCATTTGCTGAATTGCTTAATCGTACTAGGGTCGAGTTGGTGCCTATGTCAGCCAACTCTGGGAAAAGCAAGACTACACACTGAAGCGTACCATACCAGACCATCACAGGGCCAACACACATATACAACCATTCACAATTACTCTCACACCTAGGGGCAATTTGGAGCAGACAACAAGCCTAATGTGCATGTCTTTGGACTGTAGGAGGAAACCAGAGTACCCAGAGGAAACTCACACAAGCATGGGAGAACATGCAAACTGCACACAGAAACACCCCATATATCTCAGGACTTGAAACCAGGACCTTCTTACTGTGGGGCGGACAGGCGAAACACTACACCACTGTGCCACCCTTAATTAAAAGAATTTATTTGTTTGGAAAAAAAAGAAAAAGGATCTGTTTTTTTTTTTTTTTTTTTTTTTTTTTTTTAAATATGAAGTAAAAAAGCCAGGGTGAAAATCCTTTAAGTGTGGTGATTCCATAATTTACACATACATCTATTTACACATACTGTTTGAGTCACAGAAATTACAGCCTGCATTTTTTCAGCATTTGTTATCATGAATCCTATTTCAATGAGAATGAACCATTCAAGTATTCATGGGAATCCTTCAATCAATCTTCTTCCCAAAGGCATTAAAGTGTCTCTGTTATTGACAAACAGTACCTTTTAACTCTGTTATTCACAAGTGGTATTAGAGTTGAGATAGGGGTCTCTTTAGCCCATATACAAATTTCCCATCTGAAGCAGTCTCTTTACAGAATATTCTATGGGTTTTTGCCTTTGGGAATTCACAACTTGAGCCAGGAATCCTAACCCTTCCTTATACCTCACTATTGCAGCTCTTACTAAGCATTCTGACTATAAAACTATTCTCCTTTAAAAATTTTATTTTATCAGTGCAGAAAGTCATGAGCTGCATTTATTTATTTATTTATTTATTAATGATTACTATTTTTAACAAACATTGGTCTGAAGCTATTACCACAGCAGTAGCTGGAGGTGTGGGGGGTAAGGGACAACTCTACCCACAATCTCTCCATTCAAAGTAGTTTATCAAAAAGCAGCACATCTTCACTGGTCTACACAGAAGCAGCACCATTACTCACACTCTTTTCATTCAAGATCCATCATCTCCTTTGAGTGAGTCCACATTTCCGTTTCATTTGAAGGCAGTGGATTCTTTTACTCACTTTTCATTCGAGGTGCAATGCACCTTTGCTGGCTTATCTAAGGGTACCAACTCCTCTGTATTTCTGCAGAGAAGCAGCATCTTTATTTACTCAATCTTTGATCATCCACTCTCTTATGAGGGGCAGCATCCTTCCACAGAACTTTTAGTGGCTTAAAAAGGGCTTCAAATCCTCCTTTCCTAGGGTATTAACCACACTAAGAGTTACTGTATGGCTGTACTGTAAAGTTGTTTATTTAACCCCATGCAACCATCCTGTGCTACTTACAGGTTCTCACCACTTTTGGCAAATTGTTTAGGGGGAAATTCTTCTACCAGAATAAGACATAGCCCCTAAACTAATTCTGCCAAATATTAATATAAAGTGGCCTACTCCTGTCCCAATGGATCACTTTTGTTCTAGACAAAACTAGTCCTGACAAAAATTAAGTATAAGCATTACCTAAGGTAGGCCATGGTAGACTGTCCACCCCCAACTCTCAGCTGACAAGCCTCACTCAAATCACAATTGCCCCTTTTAATAAGCCGCACTCCTGTCATTCCCAACAGTGGCAGCTTGGTGAT
The DNA here is from genome assembly GCA_039654325.1 of Tandanus tandanus. Lineage (NCBI taxonomy): Eukaryota > Metazoa > Chordata > Actinopteri > Siluriformes > Plotosidae > Tandanus > Tandanus tandanus. The sequence continues at coordinate 27,000,672 of JBCNYH010000006.1, forward strand.
ACTGGGGTTTGAGACACCAATCAGATCAGTAACCCAAGAGCCTTAACCATTGAGCCAGCACTGCCCTAGCACCCACACCACTTTTGCCACCTCTGTAGGGGTGACATACCATGCAGCCACTTTAACTATCTACTTTTGTAATATGTAGTGCATGTCTGTACTGTTAAAACCAAAATGTTTAGAAAACTCAAGTTATCAAGGCACTTTGGTGCAAGAGATTAAAAATTTTTTTTATCTCAGCTTTGAGGTTTACACGTATAGACAACACTGTAGCCATGCACATTGCAGTCTTTCAAGGTGTTTCCATCAAGGAAAATTGGTAAGTGTGTTGGGCTTTTAACACACGAGCCTAGTGGCACAGCTAATTCTGGTTTCTGTAGCGTGAGCAGCTAGGAGCTCAACTCTAGTCCATCACAGGTTACCTTGTTTTCTGGTTACCTTTTTTACTCATTAATACTGCAGGGTAAACAGAGGCACACTTATGATTAAGACCTTGCCCAGAGGTCTTGGCACATTGGGGGTCTAATGGGGATTTCGAATCCATGACCTCCCTTTTTGTAAAACAGCAATCACTATATAATTACTTTACTCCTATCACACTGTCAAAAATATCTTTCAAGAAAATCTCTACTCTACCTCGTCATAGCGCTGGTTGTCATCTTTTCAGTGATCCGTCTTGACTTTCTCATTTGCAGCAAATCATTTTTACTGTCTGTGTATGTGTGTACGCGTCATTTTTTGGACTGCTTTTAAGTAAAGTAAATAATCTGGAGAGAAAAATCTGAAAGCACCTGCAACATTTTATACTCATCATATTGGGGCTGGCAAGAGCCATGAACATTCACGAATGTGATCACTCCAAAACAAACCATGTGCACAGGCACCAAAAATGTGCATATAATGTGTGTGTAAAAAAAATTGCTTAGAGTGGGCCTAAAAGAGATCTCCAAAAAAGTAAAATTTCTCAGGAAGAATGCTGGTGATACGTTTTAATGAAGGTTCACTTCATATAAACAGCAAAAACCATTGCAAATTCCAATTTCCACAAGAAATACCATTTTAATGCAATGATAGAGAGAAATATGCTCAAAAGGCAACTTTTTGCTCATTGTAAATGCCAAAGCTTATTTCTGAGTTAGATTAATTTGAAATCTTTTTTGAGATCAACAATTATGAGTTATTAATTTTAAAGTGTGAAGAAGAAAATATTATTTTCTACTGAGCTGGTTTTTAAGCCATTCTTGTCATATTACATGGTATATTATCTTATTTCTTCTATATCTTTTATCTGCACAAGACATGACTTTCTGCTTTATGATTTTCCAATTTTTACACATTTTCCATGACTTTATGGTCTTTTCCAACAAAAGTGTCAATCATGTCCTGTCTCAAATTGAAACTTGTCTGAACATTCAGGGTAAGATTTATTTTACTCTTTATTTACATATTTATTTTTTTGGTTGTCTTTAAATCTGTGAAAAGATAAACAATTAATTCAGAATATTTGCTCATTTCTGATTTGACTGGTGGAAAGCCATAATTCTTAGTATTCCTCCATCAGATAAGTTAAATATTTTGAAAATATTTTGAATGAACAATAAAACAATGATGTAATTTGGCTTTTGTATGTTATGGTTTCAGAGGCCAAAAGTGATATTTTCTGTATCACACTTTACCACATTCAATAATTGCTTATTATTCACAATTGATATCTTGCATTAGAATTGGATGCACAGTATGTTTTAAAAAGAAGGGGCTGCATATAGTTTACATTCCTTTGAAGCATATGTCAGATGTCATATCACCTCTAACTAATGAAGTGTTTGTTTTGGAAATTGCAATCTCCCTGCAGCCATGTCCAGGCTTTAAACTATAGACTCCACTTTCCCACTACATGTTTCATGTCCCCTCTAAGTGTCCTTACACTAAAGTGAGGGGACAGTCTTTGTGTGTGACGGTTAAAGATGGTCCTAATGAGCCAGGATCATGTTCCTTCACTGCCACACCATTAAGTGCTAAATGTTCGAAATTGCATTACGGCATAGTGTCTAAGATGAAGAGTGATAAGGTGAAGTACTTTCTTTCACTCCTCCCTAGCTGATTTCTAAAAGGTTGAATTATTCATCCATTGAAATCATCAACTGCCAAAGATGAAGGAGCTCTAACCAGCTCTCAAGTATATTGATTTCTGGAGCATTCACTTCACATGATGGGGGCGAATAATGGTGACAATGCAACAGAAGCTGTAACATGAGAGGACCAGATAAGGCAAGAGCAGTTATACAAAAAGCCCTTTTTTAATCTCACAAGTACTGTATGTATGCCTGCCATGGGCAGAAATGTAAAAATAATATTGGAAATTTTTGCACAAGAAAAATACAAAGAAATATAAATGATTTTGTTTGATAAGGGCTTTTATTGTCTAATGTGAAAGCAAACTTAATTATGAAAATCAAAAATATGCTGCAGATGATTGAATCAGACCATATGCAAAACCTGTTTGCATATGCATTCACTGGACGCCACATTTGAATGGAATACACTAAAAGACAACACAATAATTGTGGAAACAGTTTTCAGTCTTGTGGGGCTAAAGTGGAAACCCATGTACACATATTTCTTAAATAAACAAGTTATATGCTTACTTATTTTGAGAATTGTACAAAGTCATTAATTCAAAGGTATTAATTAAAAATGTAATTACAAACCCTCCTAAAACTATAAAAAAAAACCCAATCAAATTAATTACATTTTTCAAGAGAGCAATTTAATTGCGAATGTAAATGGCAAGACATACTGATCAAATTGAGTGCAGATGAAGCCCTTGCAAACAGGGAAGCCACAAGCAACAAGGAAAAGAACACCAAGCTTGTCACCAAGCTTGCCATTTGTTTACCCCTCTAGGTGTGTGAATGACCCCTGCACTGCGAGAGTGCAGAACACTTGATCTCAATCCTTTCCACTTTCTATGAATCCGTATTGCACTACCAAGTTACTGTGCATGGGGAAGATTGTTCACGATTTGGTCACGCAGTCTTGTTATGGTTATTGTAAACAGACACAGAACAAAAATAAGATGTAAAACAGGTGAATAAGAGACAATAAGCCCATGAGCTTGGATGGGTTTCCCAGAAAACGGAATTTCACATTTTTCAGAATGGGTATGCAGTCCAAATTACCTGATAATGGGAGATAAAACACAAGCTATACACTAGTGAATGTGCTTCCTTATGAAAATGACATGCCAAATTACTATGATCATAAATCTGTGTGTGAATTACCAGAGTTCATTGAGAAATGTGAAAAATACAAGGTATAACTACAGCTTTTCCCCCCCACAGGCAAGCTGCTTTAAGGCAGCTGTTATGTGTTACCAGGCAGGCACCTTGACACATACCCTGGGAGTTCCATCCTGCAAATCTGGAAGTGGCCACTCACACAATGCAATGAGATGCACTGTAGATGGACTGAGTTGTGGATGTGACAGCAGTCCATTGACAATGACTATAGGATATGAACTGGCATTCCTCAACAATATATACAGTGAATATATGAAGTTGACACACTCTTGAGGTCAAAATATTCATTCATAACATTTCAAAACTTTTTCCACCTTTAATGTAACCTATAATCTCTACAATATAACTGAAAATCCAAACAGATTTCTTACATGGGGAAAAAACCTGAAACCATTTGGTTGCATAATTGTGTACATCCTCTTATATTTAAAGATGTGACTGTGTTCAGAATTAACTAAAAACATTCAAACTCATGGTTAACAGAAATCAATACACACCTGTCACTAAATTAAAAAGAAGTCATTGCACTATGGCCTATGGACATTTTTGACACTTGGATGCAAATTCTTTAAAATCTAGGACCCTTGTACATCACCAAAAGCAAAGTTTCCTTGAAATGCTTTTCCAGGCTTTGACTTCAGCCTCCTTTAGTTGCTGATTGTTTGTGGAGCTTTCTGCCTTAAGTTTTGTATTTAGTAAATTAAAAGCATGCTCAGTTGAGTTGTTTTACCTGGCTATTTAAGGACAACACATTATTTTCTCTTAAAAATTTAAGCATGTTTAACAATAACAGTTAGTACTCTGAAGTACCTTCCTATCAATTTTGTAGCATTTAACTGAATCTGAGTAAAAAGTATAGTTCAACATACTTCAGAATTCATCCTGCTGTATATAGCAAAAATTCCTGCTTAGATTCAGTAAAATAGGGCAAAACTAATAAGAAGGCATTTCAAATAACAAATGGATAATGAACCAAAACAGCAAGAACAACCAGAGAGTCTCTTTAGGCTATACAATAAATAATTCTTAAATGGTACAGTCAGACAGCTCAAGTGAGCATGGCTTTCACTTAATAAAAACAATATTAATGGCCAAAAGTCTCACAAACAATCAGCAACTGAAGGAAGCCGCAGGAAATACCTGGCAAATTATCTCAAGGAAGGAAACCCAGCCCTTAGTGATATTCATGGGTTTACGTGGTCACTGACTGCAAAGAATTTGTAGCCAAGTAATAAAAATTACGTTTAATATATAAAAATGTTAGTTTGTCCAATGGCTTTTGAACTCCTTACAAGGGGGAGTGCATGTAAACAAGGCTGTAATTCCTAAATTGTGGCACTGAGCTTTTTGATTGAGTGCCCTTTGGCCCTGGAAAGGAGTTAGATAAAGCTAGCAGGTGAGAGAATTAATGCACATATGTCTGGTTAGAGGTCTTATTTTTGTGCATTCTCTGTGTGCTTGCAGATAGAAGAAGAGAGAGAAGCTGGTGACAGGAGAGAGAAATGGAAGCAGAAGTGTGTCTGTACAGAGTGGGGCTTGGTGCATTAAAAAAGACTTTAAAGGAATCAAAAGGGTCCAGCTGGATTTAAAGAGGGAATAAACAGAGGGAACTGTCTTTCTGTCTCTGAGACTCATTTCCAGAAGTGAAAGTTTGATGCGTTAATTAATCTTTTTCCTTTGGTTAAACCCTTTTGTTAAACATGAAACTCTATACCACAATTGGATAATGATATCTTAATTTCAAATCCATTGTGATGGTATACAGAGACAGATTTATAACAATTATGACACTGTCCGACTGTTAGGGTTTGACAGGGGGAGAAGGATCCACACGCAGACAGAAGTGGTGGAGAGCACAAAGTTTAATAGATGGGCAAACAATCCAAAACAGCAGGCAAACCTGTGGTCAAAAAAACAGGCAATGGTCAGAGAAATCCAAGAAGTCAAAACAGAGTATAAGGCAGAGGTATTCAAAAATCACAGACTAGCAAGAATGGTCAAGGAACAGGCAAGGTTAAAAACTACTAGGAAACAGATTTACAAATGCTAGAAAGGCACAGAAGAAAACTCTGGCATGATCTGGCAATGCTTGTGGGGAAATGCTGCGCTTAAATAGGCAGATTAGAAGGCAGGCAACGAGACACAGATAAGGGCAATAATGGGGATGTGGAAAGCCAAAGGGGACAATCAAAACAAAAGTACATGACAAAATGAAACAGTACCCAACCCCCCCCCCCCTCCCTTACGAATGCCTCCTGGCATCTTACCTGGGGGAGTGGGTGTTCTTTCAGAAAGTCCTTGTTAAGCCCACAATCCAGAATGTCCCAATCAGGAACCCAACACCTCTCCTCTGCACCACAACCCTCCCAGTCCACCAAAAACTGAAGACCACGGCCCTAGCGACGGACATCCAGAGCCAGTTAACTGTAAAGGTATCCGAGCCATCGATGAGCCGTGGAAGAGAGGGGGCTTGGGAATTGGGCATAGCTGATTACTAAGGACAGGTTCTATCCTTGAAACTTGAAAGGAGGGCAGGATGCAGCTGAGTGTTGTGGGGAGCTTAAGCCACGCAGCAGCAGGACCCACAACCTTCACAATGGGGTATGGACCAAGAAAATGGGGAGCCAGTTTCCGGGAGTCCACCTTGAAGGGCAGATCCCAGGTAGAGAGCCAGTCGTGTTGACCCTGATGATAGGGAGGTGCCTTGGAAAAGCGTTGATCTGCCCGGTGCTTCATCCTGGCCGAAGCACGTCGCAGGGCCATCCGTGTCCTCTTCCAGGTCTGACGACAACGACGAACAAAGACCTGGGCAGACACAGAGTCAACGCCAGGCAAAAGGTCATGCACAAGACAGCACTAAAACTGACAAAAATCTGAAAGGCGTGTGCACGCACTGCAAATCACGGAAGAGGCAATTTGCGCCTCAAGCTGTGATTTGGCTTCTGTTTATAAACACCGCCGGAAGTACACTTCACCAATCGAAAACCAGGAGGCAGGGCCAAGTTCAAGGTTGTCCCTCTATGACATGGAAACCGGATTCACTGCAGTGAGCTGGACCTACAGATGAGAGGAAACAAAGTAAAAATCAGAAATACAAACAGGAATGTACAAAGACATGTCCAATGGAAGAGTGGTACTAAAATGAAACAACTGGAGGAACATTTTGCAACTAATTTGGTTAATTTAGAACAGGTCAGTAATATGATTGGGTAAAAAAACCAACTTGGCAGAGGTTCACCAATCTGAAAAATAAAACTGCATGTACAAATTGTAGAACAATTTCAAAATAACATTTTTCAACGTAAAATTGTAAAGACTTTAAGTATCTTCTACAGTACATAATGTCAGCAAAAGATTTTATTACAATTTACAAAGCATCCCAACCTTTTTGGAATTGGGGTTGTTAAAGTTATATGTATGTATATATATATACACACACACACACACATATATATATATGTTATGAAGGATGATTACATTAATAATATTATGTCCACATTATCTACCAAAATATGTATAAATAATTGATGATAATGTATTTTCTTCACCATTAACATAAATAAAATTACTTTAACTACCAGCATTTCCACCAAAAAAGTATAAATGGAATTGCTATTGATCCATATATATAGGATCCTTGTTTGGTGATCAGATTTAACTCTGGTGCTGCATTCAACACCACTTAATATACAGGAGTTTATTTTGTGATATAAAAGGGAATTGAATTTATCACAGTGTCGGTGTTTTGACACCCAAACTGTAGGAATTTATTGTAATTGATTGATTCGCTCAAATGAGGGGAATTAATTACCCAGAATTATTACTTAAGCTGGACTGAAGCTATTTCGTCCAGCAAAATAGTTGAACCAGACATATAGTAACAAAACTGCTGAAACTATTCTTTACTCTGCACAGATATAAAGATTTTCATTGTAATTAAAGGCAAAATTAGCATTTAAAGAGCTTAGGTTAGCCGGATACAGTTCAGGGACTTTCATTTTTTATAAGAAACAGACAACTCAGACAAAACAACATACAAATATTTAATTACTATGACAAACAAACAAAGACTAGACAAGACAAATGATAGTTGGATTATGGAAATGCCTGAGACCAGTGAGAGAGTGTGATGATGAGGTAGTTTACCAGAAAGGCACCATGAGTTATCGGAATGTTATCAGAAGCTGTGTTACCCGTCTCTTTTGTGTGAATCTGCACTGTTCTGAGATGTTGGGTCGCGTGCTGATATGGTGTGCTCTCTGCGCTGTGCCTCTGGCTAGATCCATGGGGAGTGGCATCTTCATGGGTTTCATGCTGAGCTGGGCATCTTGGCAGCGAGCTTTCTTTTGCAAGAGTTTCTCCTTTTCCCCCCCATCTTTCTTTTGTCATGCTGCTTTTAGGCTTTATCCTCTTGAGACCCCAATGTCCTCTAATGAAGATATCATATTTTTTCCTAACAACATTGTATGTATGTCCTTGTAAGATTCTCATTTGAGAGCCAATGGGTATTACTCTTTTCCCAAACTTCTTGTTTGAAGGCATTGTCCCTTGGCTGTCCCACTTATTCTAGATTTTCGGCTAAAATGTTCACACACATTGTTGTTAACCATGTTTCTATTGGAGTTCAATAAAATAATGTGCATGAATCAAAAGATTCAAAGGAAAGAGGTCTTACATGAGAAAGCATCTCCCCACTCAGAGCAAAACAAGAAGCTGCAATATCTTGCCTATCTGCCTGTAACAACATCAGTATCATCATTAAAGAGGATCTAAACTGTGTCAATCGGAAGAATGGAGAGCAGCGGCAGCAAAAAAAAAAAAAAGTTGAGAAGCATGGACAAAGAATTAATGGCTTTTAATGGTATGACCTCCCTTGTGTGGTAGATTTGGACTTAAAGGAGCTGTTTCTGCAACTTCTTCAAAATCTGATATTCAAGGCCACCACTGGCTGCATTCAGGAATGTGTGGGAACTGTACATGGATGCTGTGGAAAATTCTCTTCATTATGGAGCTGGGAATGGAGCTTGTCATGCCACAGGTGCCATTAAGAGGTGCATGGAGGGCATGCTCTACCTCCAAAAGCATAGTCTTGAAGCAATGGAAAGATGTGGAATAATAAACCTAAAGATAGCCACCACCAAAATGAAGGAGAATGATCAATCAGAGAAGCGAAACAAGTGATTTTCATTTAATCAGTTTTATTTTGTTTTGTTCAGTCACATTCACAGCAAGAAAATACTTGGTTTGATTCCTGGGCTTAGGCATTTCTGTGTAGATTTGAATGTTCTCCCCATGCATTTTGTATTTATAAATGTCTATTTATTATGTAATCTTTCCAAAAATATAGAGGCGCAGAGTAGCGTGGTTGTTACTTCTGTTTCACAGCAAGAAGGCCCTGCGTTCGAGCCCCATGCCAAATGAGGGTATTTTTGTGTGGAGTTACCATGTATTGCCCATGCTTGCTTGAGTTTTCTCTCGGTGCTTCCTCTGGTTTCCTCCCACAGTCCAAAGACATGCACATTGGGCTAATTGGATCTTGTTTGACCCTTGATGAGATTGTGTGCGTAAAGGGTTGTGTGTCTGTGCTGACCCTGCAATTGTCTGGAGAGCTGTTCATGGTGTACCAGGCCTTTGCCTGGAGTCAGCTGGGTTGGGCTCAAGCCTCCCTGATACTCAAATAAAGAATCAAGTGGTTCAGAAAATTAGCTGAGTAAAGAACATAGCAAAGAAACACTCAGTCATGCAGAAAATAATGTCAGAAATGAATAAAGGTCATTTTTAAGACATGCTGTGCATTAAAAGGGCAATGAAAATGTGTCTAAAAGTAAACATTCAAAGAAAGATTTTGTTATGAATAACTCCCAGAGACAAGGAAGTATACGAAAATAACGAGGGTTTAATAACCACAAAAGAACACGGGCT
>JBCNYH010000006.1:27019881-27031656 GCA_039654325.1 Tandanus tandanus
TATAAGAAAACCCTGTTCATAAATTATGTTACGAACATTTCTGTGTTGCTTGACAATACATGCAATGTCAATCAATGCAGCTTTTATTGGAAAAGAAGTTTAATAATAGTTAACATTTTTACTTGTATATTTGTAAATAAAATACAATAAACTATGTCCATATGTTTTACTGTATAGTTAATCATAAGACTCAAGACGAGATTAAGTAACTCCACATCAATATACTACATTTACAAATACAAATCTTTACAGTGGAATAAACATTAATCAACTGTATTCAAGCAAGAAATGTGTGACACTTTTTAGGTTTAGGCAGGATAAAAATAATTCTCATCAGGGGCTGCACCCGGAAATTGGCGCTGCATCAAAAGTCTACCAACCTGCTCGACTAGCCATTCATCACGATGGTACACAATGGTGTAGATTGATTTAATCTCCAATAACTCATACATCTTGTTGAGGGTGTGCTGTTATAAGCATGATCACCTTAACCATGAAAATTTCATACAGTATACCCATGCAGGAGATAACACTGAAGAGTCCCACAGCAACACTGCATTCAAAAAGGTGTTGGCAGTGGCATTGCTTCTCGGTATTGTTTTGCATAATTCACTAAAATTAATACAAAGTGATACCCATGTGCAAAATGATCTAGCGGCCAGAAAGACCCAAGCTTACTCTTTCTTAGGGTATTTTGATTAATAAAGTTTTTGAAGAGGCCAAATGCAAGTTGAGGCACATCACCATGAATGCCCAGCCAATAAAAATGATCCATAAGACTACTGAGTGTTTTTTCATGCCCCGAATGCCCTGTCTAGAATTATACAGAGACATCTTCATCTTTATCTTCTGCTTGTTCCGGGGTCGGGTCGCGAGGGCAGCAGCCTAAGCAGTGAGGTCTAGATGTCCCTCTTCCCAACCACTTCCTCCAGCTCTTCCGGGGGGATGCCAAGGCGTTCCCAGACCAGCTCAGAGATATAGTCCCTCCAGCATGTTCTGGGTCGACCCCAGGGTCTCTTCCCGGTTGGACTTGCCCAAAAGACCACACCAGGGAGGCGTTTGGGAGGCATTCTAATCAGATGCCCAAGCCACTTCAACTGGCTCCTCTCAACGCAGAGGAGCAGTGATTCTGCATTTGCAATCTTGTTCTTTCGGTCACTACCCAAAGCTTGTGACCATAGGTGAGGGTAGGAACGTAAATCGACTGATAAACTGAGAGCTTAGCCTTCTGGCTCAGCTCCCTCTTCACCACAATGGACTGGTACAAGCTCCGCTTTATTTGTGAACAAGACCCCGAGATACTTAACCTCCTCCACTTGGGGCAGGACCTGATTCCAGACCCGGAGGGTGCATTCCACCCTTTTCCGGCTGAGAACCATGGCCTCGGACTTGGAGGTGCTGATTCTCATCCTGGCTGCTTCACACTCAACTGCAAATCGCTTTAGGTCCCAGCTCGATGAAGCCAAAAGGACAACATCATCTGCAAAAAGCAGAGACAAGATCCTATGGCCACCAAATCAGAACCCCTCAACACCTTGGCTGTGCCTAGAAATTCTATCCATATATATTATGAACAGAACTGGTGACAAAGGACAGCCTTGGTGGAGTCAAACCCCAACTGGAAACTAATTCGACATGTTGTTACCAACGCGACCTGTAGCAATGGGTCTGGTATACCATTTTCCCGGAGCACACCCCACAAGATAGCCTGAGGGACACGGTTGAAAGCCTTCTCCAAGTCAACAAAGCACATGTGGACAGGTTGAGCAAACTCCCATGCACTCTCCTGGATCCGGTACAGTGTGTAGCGCTGGTCAAGAGTTCTGAGCCCGGGACGAAAACCACATTGTTCCTCCTGAATCCGAAGTTCGACCATCGGTCGATCCTCCTCTCCAGTACTCCTGAATAGACTTTCCCAGGAAGGCTGAGGAGTGTGATTCCATGATAGTTGGAACACACTCCCAAGTCCGCCTTTTTTAAAAAGGGGAATTACCACCTCGGTTTGCTAATCCAGAGGTACGGACCCTGATGACCAAGCGATGTTGCAGAGACGTGTGTGAGTGTCCTGCATCACTCAATATAGCCTATTATCTTTAACATAATCTTTAATTATTTTAAAAAATATTAACGTGTCTCAAGCATGTCTCAACCCACTATTTGAAGAAAACAGTAACAAACTAATGAACTATTACCATAACATTAATAACAATTAAATTCATTTTATTTTCCAAACCACTTTATTGTTTATTAGGGTCACAGGGACCATTGAAGGGTCAACTCATTCACACTTACATTCACACCTAGGGGCAATCGAGGATATCCAATTAGCCTAATGTGCATGTCTTTGGACTGTGGGAGAAAACCCAAGCCCCCAAAGGAAACCCATGAAAGCATGGGGAGAACATGCAGGAGAACCTGTGTACCCTGCCGTCGCCCAGTGTCGGCTGAGATAGGCTTAAGCCTTCTAAGGATGTTAAGCGTTTTGGTAAATGAGTGAGTGATGAATTTTCTTTTATATTACCTGTTTGAGACAAGTGAAGATCAAATAAAATCAAATCAGTATGTTAATGGTATTTTATGAGGATTTGTCCATGCAAGCATAAAAAAACAAGATCTATAGGGTTCTAGCAAATTCTCATAATAAAAATGATGTTATTACACATAAAATACTTTAAGACTAAATGTCTACATATTTTGGAGGTATTAGGGATGTAGAGAGTGCCCAGTATTTGTATGTGTATTAAAAAAAATACCCAGTCATGTTTTTTGTGGGTTTTTTGTATGATTTCTTGTTTGCTTCAGAGTAGCAAATATTTTGCATCTTCAAGGTTGCTGGCATGTTATGTAAATTTCTAAATATCCAGGTTTCAAAGTACAAAAATAGGAAAAATGTTAAGGGTGTTGAATATTAGTATTATTCTTTATTATTACAGAATTATTGTTAGTTGGAACATGATGTAGAGTTGGTTGGAATCAAATTGTCAAATCAAATTACCTTTATTGTCAAAGCTATATGTACCAGGCATACACAGGATTTGAAATTGCAGTGCTCTCTAAGGCCCACAGTGCAAAAAATAATAAAAAATAATACAAACAGACGACAAAGATGACAACAATAATTTAAAAAAGTCTGGTAAGAATAGAAAGAAGAGATAAAGTGTAAACTGTAAACTTTTGTAAGGTAAGAGAGATGAAGTGAAAGCTGTAAACGTTTGTATGTAATACAAATATAGATAATAAAAAAATATAGTACAAAAAAAAAACAATGTGCAGATTTCAAGCTTAAATATAGAATTTGAATTAGGCACATAGCAGCAGACTGATAAAGTGATGAAGTGATAAAGTGCAAGTATAAGTCCACACCTGGGGTAACAGTACCTGGGGAGGTGGGTAAGGTTCAGAAGTTGTCAAGGTTCAGAGTTTGTGCGTGTAAGGGGCACAAGGGGGGGTGGGAGGGCAAGGCAGGGAGAGAGGTCAGCTTTCTAACAGCCTGGTGAATGAAGCTGTCTTTCAGTCTGCTGGTCCTGGCCTGAAGGCTCTGCAGTCTCCTTCCTGATGGCAGCAGGCTGAAGAAGCTGTGAGACGGGTTGGTGGGATCACTTGCAATGCAGAGGCGGGTGTGGTATATGTCCTGAAAAGTAAGAGATGCCAACAATCCTCTCAGCAGCTCTTTCATTATACGGTGTAGTTTTTTCCAACAGGACACTATGCAGGTCCCGTACCACACAGTGATGCAGTTGGTCAGGATACTCTAAATGGTGCCTCCGTAGAAGGTGCACATGATGGGGGCTGGGGCGACCCGTACTGCCTTCCTATCAGGAGGTCTAACAGCCAGTTGCACATTGAGTTGTTTGGACCCAGCTGGTCAAGTTTGTGAATCAGCTGCTGGGGAATGATTGTTTTGAATGCTGAACTGAAGTCTATGAACAGCATTCTGACATATGAGTTCTTACTGTCCAGATATGTGAGGGCTGCATGAAGGACAATTGAAATGGCATCATCGGTCGAGCAATTCGGCCGATATGCAATCTGGAATGGGTCCAGGGAGGAGGGGAGAGCAGACTTAATGTGATTCATGACTAGCCGTTTGAATAGGGGATGGAAATGATGGTGGAGGCTTTGAGGCATGTGGGGACAACAGCCTGATTCGGAGGAGTTGAAGATGTCTGTGTTGACATCTGTGAGTTCCACAGCACAGTCTCTCATTAAGCAGCCAGGGATGTTATCAGGGCCCGGGGAAATGATATCCAATATCTTATATTTAAAATGTAAAGGCTTCATTGTGCATTTGATGAGTCGGAGCTGACTTCAGAGGCTGTTGAACTTGCTGTTTATTATAGTGGTCATGCTGACCAGCTGCTGATCACTTGACACTTTCCAAATCCCCATTTTTTATTTTATTTTTTATTTTTTTGTAAAAACTTGGTACCAAAATCACAGACATATAATGTACTTTCGAAGATGGCTTATAACTGTCCATTATCTTAACTGGTAATATTTCAGAAACTTACATTTTTCAGAAAATAATAATTTCCTTGCATCTTCTTAGTGCCCAGTGCATAACTCTTGCTAAAAAATATTTTGGAAATGTAGCGGGTGATGCTGACTGGTTATATATATATAAAAAATAAAAAAAAACTTAAAAAGGAATAATTTTGTTTGTATATATTTATTAGTGTAAAAATAGATTTTATCTGTATCAAACAGTCATGATAAACATAACATTATGTTCTGGTGATGTATATTTGCATGTTTAATATCCTTGCTTATGCATATTTTTGGAAAGCAGTTTACAATAAAAATTATGTATGGGTGTATTTTTATCTAAAATAGAGGTAAACTGTTTTACTGTTTCATCATTATTTTACCTGCTCTGTGCTCTACATTATGACCATCCAGTCATGTTATTACCACTTTGAAAAAGGGGCAAGACATCTTATTTTGGATGTTAACAGCAAGACTTTTGCCAGTAATTATGACTGAGTAATTATGAGTAATTATTACTATGATAGTAATTATGATCAACACAAATGACAACTTTTATACTTTCTTGTTGTTATTTGCATGTTTGGAATAGAATTAATTCAAGAGTAACTAAAAGTTTTCAAGTTAAATTACTTTCTTGTAATATGATTACTTTACAGATTACAATTTTTAACAAGTAATTAGTAATTGTACTAGATTACTTTTTAATTTATTTTTAAAGTAACCCTCCCAACCATGGTCATTTCCAGGAATGGTCAGCATCTCTGAGAATAAATAGGGAAGTCGGAGGGCCAGGATGCTGGGCTGCTGCATGGTGATTAAATTATCCATCAAAGTGGCTAGACAGAGATATCTGAATGTATCTTGCAATATAGCAATATAATATCATAGCAATGGTTAGTCTGTTTATTTCAATTTATTTATTTTGTAGCCGGTGAGCTGGCTAGCTATGCATAATTTCAGGCAAAGCTAATATTGCTGACCTGATTTTGGCAAGTCTTACTTTTTCAAGGAGAAATTCAGAAATAAACAGCAAGGCAGATCAGTGACCAAGACTGATTTGGTTCACAAGTCAGGAAAATGTTTTTTTTTTTTTTATTATGCAAGTCATGAAGATAACTTCCCTGCTATGACAAGGTGAGAGCTGGCTGACTAAAAGAATGTACTGCTGGCCATTATAAGGAAACTGGTCAATTTGCTGGAAAAAGACACTCACTTGGAATGACAGGATCACAGACCATTTTCTACAAAAAAAAAGAATAGAAAAATGTACATATAAATAACATAATATAATGACAATTTATAAATATAGGCCTAAAAAATGTTTCAAATGTTTCAAACAACACCAGGGATGGAGCATTGTCAAGGTCCATTTTTAATTTTTATTAACACCAAGTGTATTCAATTGTAGTGATATCTGGGCTCGTTGCTTGCCATGTCATTAAGTTAATATGCCTCTGCTGAAGAAAAGCATGTATATTTTTTGCTTCATGGGGACAAGAGACATTGTGTTCCTGAACTATAACCATAATTAATAAGCCTATATTGTCCTATATGAATGGAATGACTGTTGAGATAATGATCATCATTTCCCCTTGTCCTTTACCTGACATCCCCTTATCATTAATTATAAACAAAAGTTAAAGGATCATCTTCCTACAGTCAATACAGTATGATTCATCAATACATATCTAATTTCATGTAATGAAATTTTAGCTAATCATCCACATTCAATGATTGCTTCTCTTTAGCCCAGTTTAACTTTTTTGTTGTAATTATGTTTTTTCTTTTGCTTTTCTATATACAAATGCTATTTCTTTCAGCTGATTTCTTTTTATGGTTATTATAGAAATATTGATCCTTGTTTCTGCTCTTTTGACAGTTACTTTGATTTTCTATTATGATGCTTTATCATATTCCTTGGTCTACCAACTTTTTATTGTTTTAAATCTTTCCATTTTGCTTATACTTAAACTTTAAAGACAACTGACAAGTAACTACAAACATCCTTTGCAACACTCTGTGATGAATTTCTCTCTTGAAGGAGATATATATTCATTTTCATTTTTGACTTTTTTGCTAATGGCATGTTTCCTTGCAATTAGCCAAGTCCAACACCTTGTTAAGTTCTGTAACGACTCTCTTTTAACAGCAGACTAATTTGCATTTTCAGACTTTTTTTAATTCAAATTACAAGGTGAGTCTCTATTAATGTGGACAAAATATAATTAAGCAAATAAATGTATTTACTTTGTTTAGGGTATGATCCATGAAACCAAAGGTTTAGCTGTTGAAGAAGAATTGGTTTTTGTCACATCTGAGGTTTGTTTATTTAATACAAAGTAAAAAAGCCAGGGTGAGGATTCTTTAAGTGTGGTGATTTCTTAATTTTGCCACAGGTTGCACACCATTAGCCTGAAAATCATTTCTAATTAAGACAAGACAAGTTCTAGAGAGGTCTTAAAACAATCAAAGCAAACTTAGACCATAATATTTCAGTTTTTCAAGACATATCTGAAACAACCAAACAAAAAAAATCATAAACAAAATGAAACTGATTACAGTAGAACACCAAATATCACACAAAACCAACATGATTTTTATACAAACCTTATACACTCTGGTGAATTTAATAGAAGTCAAACTTTCCACTGGGCCATAATAACGAATGTTTTAATTTGTATGTCTTGTGATTTGATTAAAAATCTAGTTTTTGCTGACAAGCTGTATAAAAGTTTTGGCAGTTTTGTATGGGAACCAATGAACTTTCAGCCTACTGATGCTGCATTGCTACACTGGCCTCAATCCATTTCAAAAATATACTTTGCACTTTACCATTATTTAGAGACGTTTTTGTCATTGCAAATCTAATTGGACTACTTTTTGTATTTGTCAAAGGTCCAAGGATTGTAATTCTCTGAACAAAATAGCTTTGACTTGGTGGGATGTGTTTGCTCACTGATGCTTCAACAGGCATTTACTGTCTCACCAGTCCACTGCACAGTCATAGCCCAAAGGATGATAGTTGAGCTTCTAAATGTATTCCAATAAGTTTGAGCTTGTTGAACTGGTGTCAGAAATATATTAGAGAGTTGAGCATGCTATAAATTCTGTTTTCCCCACAAAATCTCTAAATCTCATTGAGTGAGTGAGTATATGGTGTTTAATGCCATGACAACAGCCAGGGTCATATTCATGGCAAGGAAAAAATTAGGACTTAAAGCAAATTAAACACCCACAAAAAACTAAAAGCCATCCACAAAACAGATTAGAATTAATAATAATTTAAGGGGAATAAAATATTCCTAATACCATAAATTTTTATAATTGCTAGGTAGAAGTAAAGTCACAATAGTGAATAAAGACCGGCTGCTTTTAAAAAGGCTAAAATTCTCCCATCTGGGACTGGCTTAAAAATATTTTGTATATAATCAAGCTAACCACCTTTTAATAAAATTATCTGTTTTGGAATTATGTTTTGAATTAGTGAAAAAAAAACCCATTATTTTAATATAAAAAAGGTTTTAGCCTAATGTTTCTTTTCTTTAAAATTAGAATTTATAAAATGGAATACAGGATGAAAAGTAATACAGTGCCAAGGCAGCTAAAAGGGAGAGACGATCATGGAACCATTCAATCGAAAGGCTTGGTGCAGCCAGGGCAATTTTTCAGTGTCACATTTCTTTGTGTTTGATCCCTGTGATAAGGGTGTTATGTGGTGATCATTTGTCTTCATAAAGCATTAGAGGGAGCTTCAGTGTAGTTCCCACTGACACCGGTATGCTATGTAAGCATTAAGATCATGACATTTTTGCTCACTCCTTAATAATATACACAACTATGAGCATTATAATTCAGTATACACAGTTAGTAAATTGTATTTTTTTTCATGAAGGGTTTCTTGATGTGTACATATTCATGTGCACAATGAAAATAAATTATTTCTACTATTGTGTAAAATATTATACATTTAACAATAGAAAACTTCCTGTGACATAGTTCCTGTTTTCGAATCTCATGCCGAGAGCTACGTGTCTGAATTTTAACCTAGCCTCATTTTATCCCCTACTTCAGAAATTTAATTTTCCTGTTTTTAATTTTTTTTCTTCTTTTTGTAGCAGTTTTTTTTTTTTTTTTCAAACACAACTTTTTCTTCATTTTGAGGCAGCAAGCAGAGGGATTCAAAAGCACCTACCTAATATTTACAAGTCCACGGCTAAGGTTTGTTTTTAGCATTGTGGCTAGCATTCAGCTTTTTTGGTGTGTTAAGTGGTGGATGTTTAGTAGTTCTCCCTCCATCATTAGTAATAATTTTATATGTAATAGGTGTACACTAGTTATCTCTCTGACAGAGAAGCTTGTAGCGTTAGAAGTGCACATCCAGACTTTGGAGAGGGCTAGTGACAGTAGCGTTATTTCTGTAGCTGAAAGTCTGGGTGCCATAGGTGAAGATAGTAACCCCTCTCCTCTAGTATCAGAGCATACTCATAAAGCCAAAGCTAACGCTGAGGCTCGCCCATGGGAGCACCACTCGTCTCCGTTTCATGTGTCAAACAGGTTTGCTCTCCTCAGTGAGACACCCACTGAGAAACCTGAAAGAGCTCTGGTTATAGGAAACACTACTTTAAGGCACGTGAAATTAGCTAGTCCTTTAGGGGCACCAGCAGCACTTGGTATGCATACAAGATATATGCTGAGAGCCAGAGTGTTGGACGTAGCAGGTTATCTTAGGTTCTTAGGCGAGCACAGGTCCTCTAAGAGTAAAATTTTAAATACTCAATAAGTTGTTTTAGTAATCTTATTAACATAAATTAAATAATACTGAATTTATAGCCAGCATCTTTAATCTAAATACAGAATTGTTAAACATTAGATCGCTTACATGGAAAAAAAAAATGCTTATTGATCAGGAGTTAAGTGTAATGTGTTTAACAGAAACATGGATTAAACCTCATGAATATTTAGCATTAAATTAATCTAGTCTTCCCGGATATAGTTTAATACATCAACCTTGTCTAACTGGCAGGGGAGGAAGCATTGCAGTTATTTATACTGATAATTTAGGCCTTATACAAAAGTCTGGACATAAATTTAATGCATTTAAAATTCTACATACTAACATAACATAAGCTGCTGGAAAAGAAAAATGTTTACGCAGCTTATCCTTTTGTAAACTGTGATGTTTGGATGCTGTCACTCCCTAACTATCAAATGCACACCCGGGTCCACTGACAGTGGAGTGGCTGTTTGCGTCATGTTACAGGGTACCCTCATGTCTGTCTTCCTCCTGGCTCTCTCTTTTTAGTTATGCTGTCATAGTCTGATCCTCCTGATGCTTTTGCTTGCTGAGTCCTGTGGATGAGTCATGAGAACCGGTGTCTGGTTGTGCTCCTGCTGGTTGGAGCTCTCATCTTAGAAGCCCATATGGACCTAGACTATTTTACTAAAATGATTTAATGCTTACAGTTGTAGTATAACCAACTGTACTTCATGTTGGACTGCAGTGAAGTTTCTGCTACATGGTTTGTATTTTTAACTGGTTTCACCCAAATGAGGATGGGTTTCCCTTTTGAGTCTGGTTCCTCTCAAGGTTCCTTCCTCATGTCATGTTTTTCTTTCAAATTTGTGTTACTATGTAAAGCTGCTTTGTGACAATGTCAGTTGTAAAAAGCGCTATACAAATAAAACTGAATTGGAAATGTTTTCAAAAGTGGTCAACTAATATGTGACTATTTTGCCAAATATGTGACTATTTTGAAAATCTCTCTCTCCCAACAGCTTCTAAAATGTGGCAATCCTGCAGGACTGAAGATGAAAATGAACTGTTGACTGGTAGCCTGACAAAAACCAAACATCAAAAATCATCAGCAACACCAATCCTTCTCTAAGTAAGTATTTTTAATTTTGAATTTATATTAAATACCCCTGCTGTTGATAGGTATAAGAATATTCTGTCTTGATTTTCAGGATCTCATTCTTCCCAAGCCAATTTCCAGCCACCATCATGTATGGCACATTTTGATTTTTTTATGCCTTTAGCCCACAGTTGCTGTTACCCATTAAATATAAACCATGATACACTGTGCCTTTCTTTTGTTTAATTCAAAGCCCTAATATTACTGAAATAGATTGCAGCATGTAGCCTTCAGAGGGTAAAGACTTTTGTCCAACTGTATATCACGTTTTTTTGTCATGAATCAAATATGAGTCTGAGCCCTGAAAAACCAACTCATATTTGAATTTTGCATTCTTTTAGCAGGTTCTTTTACACTGTCAATCACATTTCAGTATGGATGTCTCATAAATCCTGCATATATCTTGTTCTATGATGAATTTCTTGTTATTTTATAAATATTTAAAGCTTTTATTTTTATATTTGATTTTATATTTTTTATATTTAGATTTTTTATGGAATTTGTATGTTCTCCCTGTGCTTGCATGGATTTCCTACAGGTAATCTGGTTTCCTCCCACACTCCAAAAACATGTACCGTAGGCTGATTTGCGGTTCCAAATTGCCCCTAGGTGTTAGAATGAGTGCGAATGGTTGTATGTGTGTTGGCCTGCAATGGTCTGGCGAGCTATACAGGGTGTACCCCGCCTTCGCCCAGAGTCGGCTGAGATGAGCGCCAGCCTCCCTGCGACCCTATTTAGGATTAAACGGCTAAGAAAATGAATGAATGAATGAATTTTTATTTGTAATATTTTTTACATGTTGGATTGTGCATAAAATTTGTTGTCTTCCTGATGCCCAGAAATGTCTGTCTGTAGGTCACATTTTTCTGCTAAGGGTGCCTTTAAAACCCTACAATTTCTTATTTTTTAATGAACTCTTTTTATTTCACTTGTTTGAACTCTTAACAAGAGTTGGCTGGTGTGTAATATGAAGCCCAATACGTTTTCCTCATGTTCTGAAAGTGTCTGGCTGTACGTCACGTTTTTGTACTTGGAGTATAGGTTCTTTAATCACACAGTGGGCTTTCTTTGTACTTATCTGATAAACCTTTCCTACCCTAATTTTTTCTATTGGTCTTAGTGTCAATTTATAATCAAAGGTTGGCCAGCTGAAGGGGCTGCTGCACATTTTAGCAAAACTTCTGGCCATCACACAGAAAAAAATAATACAGTTTTAGATATGGGGCAGTGGTGGCCTGGTGGTAGGGTGCTGGATTACTGATCCCGAGGTCGGGGGTTCAAGCCCCACTATCAATGGGTTGTTACTGCTGTCCCCCCAGTGCAGCTAACTGGGTTATCAAATGCCAGCCATGTCTCTCACTGTCTATGGTGAGAG
>JBCNYH010000006.1:27056219-27068002 GCA_039654325.1 Tandanus tandanus
CATCCAAGTTTAATCCAAGTCATTTTTTCATAGCTTGCTGGCTCTGTGTTAACAAAATTAAAAGACATATATTTTAAGTAAAAAAAAAAATTTCTTGACATTAAAAGCAGTTAGATTAAAATTAATAAAAAACTTTTTTTTTTTTGTAGATCTTAAAATTGGTTGATTAGTTGGGAATGTGAGACTTGATTTTTACAAATTGCCTCATTTGGAGAAAACCAAAAAAAGTGATTTCTTGGTATTTTATATTTATTTTTTATTTGCTTGAATGATATGAAAGTACTATTTTCAAATAAATCAGAAATGAATCTTTTTTTTTTTTTAATATCAGTCATCAAAAACGCTCAATCCTATTCCTGAATCAAAAGTTTTGTTTTTAATTAAAGGTTGCTGATGAAAAATCTCTCTGGATGTTTCGTATTATGATGCTAAATCCTAAGTGTGCTAAACATAATAAAGTTGTTTTTAATCTCTGCTGGATGTTTACCTATGTTAGATATAATAAGACTGAAAAGGGAGAAAGGGGCACAACACGACACAAAAACAATTCTGAATCAATTCTAATTCTCAAATCTTATTCTACCCATCAAAGATAGTGGTAGATCAAACCACCCTTTGGACCCCCTGAGAAAGGCCTTGCCTGTTTCACATAAGATAGAAGCAGACACACTGGGTAAATCATTTGTGGAAATAAAAGGTTTTGACTGATTTCTTAAATATAACACAAATTCAGAGTTAGTTAGAAGAGATAGAGTTAAACACCAACCTGTATATAAAGCTTTATAGAGACTAATAAATAGTCTGATAAAACATGTAATAAAGGAGCAGATTCTGGTACTATCAAGGTCTAATCTAGAAAAATATATACATAATTAATTCTATAAAAGAGAAAAAAAGTAAAATCTTTTTCTGGCGGATTAGTGATTCTCAATTGTAACCTTTGCCATTATTGAGAGAGGTTGGGCTTTAGGTGGTCTATAGTCCATGTCAGAAACCAGATCGCAATTAAAATCCCCTCCAAGTATCACATAAGGCAGGCCGGTTAAAGAAGTGTCAGCCAGTAACTTAAAATAAAATTAACTGTTCAACTGTATTAAGTGCATGAACACACTTCCTATAAGATTTTTTTTTGACCATATAAAAAAGCAGTTTAAAAAGCAAATTAAAACAAATCTTCCTTCTGACTTCATCAAATACATGGATAAGTATTGCTAACCCTCTACCTTTTGAGTTGAAGGAGTCTGTAAGGTTTTTTTTATTTTATTTTTTTTGTAATAAAGCTACTTGCATTTTATCTTTTTAAGCATTTTGCATCTTTTTAAAACACGGTTAATTTGTTAACCAAGCAGGTTGTGTCTGAAAAAGGTCAAATCTGTAAATCTTGTGTGCTGCATAGTATGGCTTCATTATTTCAATGACACTGAGAAGTCATGTGTTGTGTTTTAAATTAGAGAGCAGTCCTGTCTTGAGTGTCAAAAAAGTATGAATATTAGGCAGAATGCTCATAATCATTAAGATGATCATAATAAGAACAGACAGGGATCCATTGATGGCAATAATTGACAAGTCCCGGAAATAAAAGTAATGCGTTCTTAGTCTAAGGAGTTAAATAGTGCCTAATGTCCACAAGCGCTCTTGTGAGAGTTTTTTGGCTTTGACTGAGATCAAAACCCAAATTGCACACTTTATTTGAGGCTAGTCGAAGCTTCTAAAATAGACCAATTGTATTGATTTTCACCAATAGAAGACGACGTACATTCATTAAAAAATAAAATAAATTCAATGTCATTAATTCAGGAAAATTCCTTGGCTTGTCATAATATGCTCTAATTTGCTAGTAGTACTGAATTCCCTTGACTCTTTGGGTATCCATAATCAGAATGATGTTTTAGTGGGTTGAGTGGAGTGGCATGCAGGTTAATGCTTTTGCTCAGGGTCACACATCTTTTTATAGCATTCTCTGGCCCAATGTCCAGTTTTCTTACAATTATCGCATGCTTTGTTTTGCTGATTAAATTTAAGTCACACACCTGCACTGTCACTGTGAGAACCGGGGGACAAGTATGTCACACTATTTTTAAATTTTGATATGGGCAATGCTCTCTTGGCTTCTAATTCTCTCAAATGAGTTTAAAATGCAGTGAGATCGAGCATGCCCCCCCCACAGTCACAATATGAGCATAGTTTTGGAATGTTCTGGAATCATGTTGCTAAGAAATGTCACAAGATTGGTGATATAATTTAGTCATGGCACACAAAACATCAACAAATGTATATTTTTTATTTTAGAGTTTGATCTCATTTTTACTGCCATGTGACGTGTAATAAAGTATCATTAATTTCAGACACACATTTGTTCACTCTTAGCGGAATGTGGTTAAAGTGCAGAAATATCAGCAGTGGGATATGTACTTTTAAACAACATGGAGCACATGCATCACACTTTGAGAAAGCATCTGCCACAATTTTGGATGTGGCCTTTCCACACCCTTATTGATCTGATGGACGGCTGCTACAGCACATGCTGCAAACTTTTGCTTTAGAATCATTTGACCCTCATCCAAAATTTCCACATTTTATTCCAATGTTTAATAGCTGCTTGCAGCCAATGAATAAACCCTGCAGATTTAGTCCACTTACACCTAACACAAAACACCACACATACAGACAAACAGCAGTAAAGGACCATCACCCACAAAAAACAACAACAATAACTTTGTAATCTCTACAGTTCAATGCTTCTTGTCCAGTTCTTGTAAACTCAAGATGGAGAGATTACCCTGTAACCTCTGCAACCACACTGCACCCACTAAGTGTCTAATATCAAATTATCTGAAAGACATAAAATTAGCTATTCTGGTTCGATCTGATCTTAGTGGGTGAGGGTCCCTTCTGCACAGACCTGGATCAGAGATTGAGCCAACAGTCAGGACACAAACACTCAGGACAAAATCGTATTTAATGGCTTATTCTACAAGCATTTATACACAGTATGCAGCAAGATAGGACAAAAGAAATGTGATTGTGTGTGTGTGTGTGTGTGAGAGAGAGAGAAAGAGAGAGAGAAAATAGGACAAAGGCCAGAGAATATGATAAAAAATTTCCACTAACTATAACTGATATCATGAAATTATAAACTCATTTAAAAAATATTAAAGCACATTAAATAAGAAATAATTATGATCAATAATGAACATAGACCGACAAAGACAGGCAATATGTAATAGCATTTGATGACCAAGGCATGTCATGTAACACCACCCCCCAAACACTTGGTCCTTTATCCTACAATCGGGTCCATTATTTTTTGTTTTGGGGAAAATTGTGGGGGATTAATCTACTGATATTATTTTGAATGTGTTACCACATCCAAGACGCTTCATTTGATACCAAATTTGTAGACCTATGTCCTAGTGAAGCAAAGATATTAAATATTCCAATCCTGAGGGGTACACCCCAATTTCAGTGATTTGTTCAATGCATGTATATCTGTAAACCTGTGTGTTCTCCATGTTGATATCATCAGGCAATATTTGGTACCAAATTAAACTGATCCAACTGGCTATGTATTGTAAAGCTTCTCAGCACTAATAATATTATTGTACTTTAGTCTACATACTTTACCCTACTTTTATCGCAAAATGTGATTCAAGTGTATCATAAAGATGGCTCAGGAATCTTTACAATACGCAATTTATGTATCAGAATTTGTTGATATTTCTCAGAGTATGAAATAATCGAGTCATTTTACACAGTGCAAGAAAAGAGTTAAGTGCATGTACAACATGTGGAATAATCAGTGGGTTGGAGGTATTGTTCAGTATTGTCTTTATTTGACAACATTTGCCTCTCCGACACTACTGTCAGAGCGTCCAGCTCCATCCCCACAACGTTACTGGCCTTGCAGATCAGTTTGTTCGGTCTGTTGGCATCTGCAACCCTCAGCCTGCTGCCCCAGCATGCAACAGCATAGAGGATAGCGCTGGACACAACAGACTCTTAGAACATCCTGAGCAGTGTTTAGCAAATTTTAAACAACCCTAACTGCCTCAAAAAATAGAGACTGCTCTGGCCCTTCTTAAAGATCGCGGTAGTGTTCTTAACTCAGTCCAGTTTATCGTCAATGTGAATTCCAAAGTCTTTGTAATCCTCCACCATTTTCACACTGACTCCCTGGATAGAAACAGGTCGCTGGTGTTTTGGATCTCCTAAAATCCACAATCAGTTCCTTGGTCTTTGGTCACATTAAGATGCAGATGATTCAGCTAACACCATATGATGAAGGAATCCACAGCAGCCTGATATTCTGCCTCCTCACCTACATTGATATATCCAACTACAGCGGAGTCATCAGAAAACTTTTGATGATGGCAGGTCTCTGTGCAGTAGCTGAAGTCCATTGTGTAGAAGGTGAAAAGGAAAGGGGAGAGGACAGTTCCTTGTGGTGCTCTGGTGTTGCTGACCACTGTGTCTGACACGCAGTGTTGCAAGCGCACATACTGTGGTCTTCCAGTCAGGTAGACCACAATCCAAGACACAAGAGAGGCATCCACCTGCATCGCTGTCAGCTTCTCTCCCAGGAGGGTAGGCCTGATGGTGTTGAATGCAATGGAGAAGTCAAAAATCATTACCCTCACAGTACTCGCCGGCTGGTCCAGGTGGGTATAGACATGGTTAAGCAGGTAGATGATGGCGTCCTCTACTCCGAGACGTGGTTTGTAAGCAAACTGAAGGGGGTCCAGATGTGGTCTTACCATAGGTTGGAGCTGATCCATGATGAGTCCATCAAGGGTCTTCATGACATGTGAAGTCAGTACAACTGGTCTGTAATCCTGAGTGCCACTGGGATGTGGTGTCTTTGATACAGGAATGGGGTATGATGTCTTCCACAGTACTGGGACCCTCTGTAGACTCAGGTTCCTTATGAAGATGTTATGTAAGACTAAACAGATCTGGGCCAACAGATCTCAAGGACACGGGGGTTCACCCCATCTGGTCTTGCTGCCTTGCCTGAGTGGAGTCATTTTAGCTGTTTATGAAACTGGTCATAGGTGACGTTGACAGGTAAGGGAGGGGTGTCTGGAGTGGTGATGAGGATGAGTAAAGTGACCCTGAACCAGACGACAAGTCAGATGCTGGATAAGATGATGTTGAAATGTTCATTGACAGTGACAGTGACTGAGCGTAGGTCATGATAACATGACCCTCAGGGTCTTACCTGTATGACCGTATACATGTACTTACATGTACCATCTTGATCGTCCTGATATCTGAATTCCTTACACATGTATGATGCTCAAAGTTTTTTCCCCCATATTAAAACCTACCATATTCTATATTTTAGGAGAACTTTAGACCTGATGTATGCAAATACTATGGATGCATACAGTTCCTCCTCCCTCCACCCACTAGGTAGATCAGATAACAGTCTCGTTTACCTCATCCCCTGCTATGTGCCTGTTGTGAAGAAGCAGCCTGTGATCACAAGGTCTGTTAGGAGATGGTTGGAGGATGCCTTGGAGGAACTACATGATTGTTTTGAGGTGACAGACTGACAGGCACTCAGGGAGCCCCACGGTGAGGACATTGATGGGGTTACTGAGTGTATTTCACACTACATTTCCTTCTGCACTGACTCCATTGATCCAGCCCAGACGATCCATTGTTACCCAAATAGCAAGCCGTGGGTAAATAAAGACATCAAAGCCCTCCTCAATGACAAGAAGAAGGCATTCAGGGCTGGCAACAGAAATGAGGTGAGAAGGACCCAAGGTTGACTGAGAGTCAAGATCAGAGAGGCTAAGGACAACTACAGGATGAACTACAGGATGCATCAGTGGAGGTGAGGAGACGGAATATCGGGCTGCTGTCGATTCCTTCATCACATGGTGTGAGTAGAATCATATGCAGCTTAATGTGACAAAGACCAAGGAACTGATTGTGGATTTTAGGAGATTCAAAACACCAGCGACGCTGTGACAGTAGTGACGGAGAGGCAAATATTGTCTAAAATAATGACTATACTGAACAATACCTCCCACCTGCTTCACAACCTGCTGATCAGTCACTGGAGCACGTTCAGTAAGAGACTGATACCACCTAAACGCACCACTGAACGACACAGGAAATCATTCCTACCTGTGGCCATTAAACTGTACAACTCCACCATATAGCAACAACATCCACTCGTATACATTTGCATTTACACCACATTTACATTCTACTATATATCATGTTAATAATATCATACATTTTACTCCCTGACAGGATTGATTCTGTATCTAATGAAATATTTTTATTTGATACTTTTTATCTTTATCCTATTCTTTACTTGAAATAAAGCAACTGTGCGCACACAATTTCCTCTGGGATCAATAAAGTATTCTGATTCTTATTCTGAATATTCCACATGTTGAACATGTACTTACCTCTTTTCTTACACTGTTTAAAATGACTTGATTATTTCACATTCCGAGAAATATAAACAAATTCTGACACAAAAATTGTGTATTGTAAAGATACCTGAGTCATCCTTATGATACGCTTGATTCACATTTTCACATACTCCTCAGGTATTGAATGCTTAATATCTTTGCTTTATGAGGACATAGGTCTATAAATTTGGTATCAAATGAAGCGTCTTAGATGTGGTAACACATTCAAAATAATATCAGTAGATTTATCCCCCACAATTTTCCCCAAAACAAAAATAATGGACCCGATTATCCATGAATCCGATTGTCCCATGTGTTCGAGGAGGTGATGTCACATACTTTGGTCATCAAATGCTGTTACATATTGCCCATCTTTCATTATTTTTCCAGAACCCTCTGAATGAGCTTTCAGATGATGCCTTACTTGTTGGGGTTGTTGATGGATAAGCATATGAAAAAAATGTTTTGAAATATGTTAAAATTTACGTTCAGTGTAAATTACATTCGGTGTAAGCACGACTCCGCTTCAAATAGGGTTCCACCGTAAATATGGCCAGAACACCCTGTGTATCCCATATTATTAAGTGTTACCTCACCATTTCAATAACAAGACATGATAAAGGTTCAGAAAAATGTAGTGAAGTCAAGTTGTAGAGGTGCATGTAGGTCATATCTAGCCCGCAGAGTATTACAAGCGGTTCACAATTCCTGATATTATAATTGTGCTCTGCCTCTGGCAGCATCCAAGACAAGTCAAATCATATGGATGTACAGTGGCTTGCAGAAGTATTCACAGATACATCATACATTTATACAGTATATAATATAATATAATATTTTACAAATAAAAACATGGAAAGTGTGGCATGCATTTGTATTTAGCCCCCATGAGTTAATATTTTGTAGAAGCACCTTTTGCTGCAATTACAGCTGCAAGTGTTTTGGGGTATGTCTCTACCAGCGTTGCACATCTAAAGACAAAAAGTTTTGGCCAATCTTTTTTGCAAAATATCTCAAGATCAGTCAGATTAGATGGTGGGTGTCTGTGAACAGAAATTTTCAAGTCTTGCTACAGATTCTAAATTGGATTTTTACTTGTGGACTTTGAGTCATTCTAACACATGAATATGCTTTGATCGAAACCATTCTATTGTAGCTCTGGCTGTATGTTAAAGGTTATTGTCCTGCTGGAAGGTGAACCTCTGCCCCAGTCTCAAACCTTTTGCAGACTCCAACAGGTTTTCTTCCAGGATTGCCCTGTATTTGGCTCCATCTATCATCCCATCATCCCTTGTCAGCTTTCCTGTCCATGCTGAATAAAAGCATCCCTTCTACATATTGCGGTGGGGATGGTGCTATTTTTCCACCACACATAGCATTTTGCATTTAAAATCTTATCCAAAATTCTAGATTTTGGTCTCATCTGACCAAAGCACCTTCTTTCACATGTTTGCTGTGTCCTCCACATGGCTTGTAGCAAACTGCAAATGGGACTTCTTATGGATTTCTTCTTGCCACCCTTCCATAAAGGCCAGATTTGTGTAGTGCATGACTTAAAGTTGTCCCGTGGACAGATTCTCCCCCTAATCTATGGATCTCTGCAGCTTCTCCAGAGTTACCATGGGCTG
The DNA here is from genome assembly GCA_039654325.1 of Tandanus tandanus. Classification (NCBI taxonomy): domain Eukaryota; kingdom Metazoa; phylum Chordata; class Actinopteri; order Siluriformes; family Plotosidae; genus Tandanus; species Tandanus tandanus. The sequence goes on from JBCNYH010000006.1 coordinate 27,064,282, forward strand.
TTTCTCTGGTCAATGTTCTCCTGTCAGTTTAGGTGGACGGACATGTCTTGTTGGGCTTAATGTTGTGCCATACTCTTTCCATTTTCAAATGATGGATTGAACAGTGCTCGGTGAGATCTTTAAAGCTTGGGATCTTTTTTTATAACATAGCATGCTTTAAACTTCTCCACAACTTTATCCCTGACCTGTCTGGTATGTTTTTTGGGCTTCATGATGCTGTTTGTTCACTAATGTTCTCTAAAAATCTCTGAGGCCGTCACAAAACAGCTGTATTTATAATGAGATTAGATTACACACAGGTGGACTCCATTTACTAATTAGGTGACTTCTGAAGGCAATTGGTTGAAGTGGATTTTACTTAGGAGGTTAAATAGAAATACACACCACAATGTTCAGATTTTTATTTGTAAAAATTGTTGAAAACCATGTTTCATTTTCCTTACACTTCAAAACTATGCAATAGACTTTGTTTTGGTCTATCACATAAAATCCCAATAAAATTCATTTAATTTGTGGTTGTAGCATGACAAAATGTGGAAAGGTTTAAGCGGTATGAATACTTTTGCCACCCACTGTCAATTGTATTGATTTCCATATTTCTCGGTTGCGAGATCACTGCACCCAGGTGAACCTGAGAAGCATCCACTTCCATGATAAACTGTTTTGCAGGGTCAGAAAGCTTTAAAATAGTAATGTTCATAAAAATACTGAGAGGCATTAAAAACGCAACAAGCACAAATGTACAACATGTATTTAAACATGAAAATTTGAAAACAAATGTAAGTACTCAAGTGTGGTGTAGTTACCAATTTCTCATGTGTAAAAGTGAATGCCCACGTTAGCGTACAAATTTGATACTTTAGCCACTCCTTGATTAATCCACAAAGTGGAGCATGAGATCAAAACATGTTTGTTTGTTGTCAAGTGGCACCTCTGGCTATAAAAAGTCTGGTTAAAAAAGCTTAAGTTTGTGGCACAAGCAAGCAGAGACCAGGCCCTGGGCATGCTGAGTGCTGGAATGACCGCTGCAAGGGTAGCGGCACACTTTGGCGTTAGCAATGTATAGTATATATCGAGAGATGTATAAAATCATAAGTTTAAATTCTTTACCAAATTTATTTTACTATGTACAACTGCTTTGCAACAATGTCAACTGTAAAAATCACTATACATATAATTAACTAAACTAAATTGAAATTAATTAAATTAATTGGTAGCACCAGATTTTATATAAAGACTTAAAGGGGGTGAATACATATGCACACACCACCCTTCGTTTTTTTTTTTTGTTTGTTTGTTTGTTTGTTTGTTTTCTTTTTGCTGAATGACAACCTAAAAGGCTTTAAGAGTTTGGAATTGATAGCATCAAAGACCTATGCTGTACATAGAAGCCCCCATGGACAACAAACACTTTTTGGGAGATGATGGCAAAACACCTGTCATGTTGTGCTGATGCTCTCCAGATAATTAAAATGTGTTCATACTGCACATACATTTGTAGTGCATCCTGTTTTGACTCATTTAAAAAATCTAATTTGTTTACTGCAAGCTTTGGCTTTATAAAATCAGAATCAGAATACTTTATTGATCCCGGAGGAAATTGTGTGACATGCTAGTAATCTGATTACATCTTTTTTTCTGTACTATAATGCAATACAGTTACTTTTTTTGGTATACAGATTATATAACACAATTAGAGGCAATATGTTACATCCCAATGCTGTATGCAGTTTGTGCATGATTACTTATATTTAATTTGATATTTAGTGATAATGATATGTAATAAGTTACACAGCAAGTGCATTTAATCAACTCTATGTTTCAGTCAGGGGATGCAGCTCCACACTATTTATAACGTATGACCAAATTCCTCTACAAAACTATCACACACCTGTAAAATTGTAATACTTTGTTTCTCAAGAAACTATTTTTGTAGTTTTGTTAGTAAAATTTACAGCGTGACGCTGTATCCCCGAGCTGCCAAAATGTTGCTTTATACATTCATTCATTCATGTGGTATAACCAACCGGATTACATGTTGGACTTTAATGAAGTTTTTCTTATATGGTTTTTATTTTTATGGTTTCACCCAAATGAGCATGGGTTTCCCCTTTGAGCCTGGTCCCGCTCAAGGTTTCTTCCTCGTGTCAACAGAGGGAGCTTTTCCTTGCCACTGTCGCCGTGGGCTTGCTAATTAGGGATTTGTAGGGGGTTGTAGAAAAATGTTGAAATTCCTTTTTAAATTCCTTTTACTATGTAAAGCTGCTTTGTGACAATGTCAGTTGTAAAAAGCGCTATACAAATAAAACTGAATTGAATTCATTTATTCATTCATTTTCTGAAACGCTTAATCCTAATTAGGGTCACGGGGAGGCTGGTGCCCATCTCAGTCGATTCTGGGTGGGGTACACCCTGGACAGCTCACCAGTCCATCACAGGACCAATTTTGCTTTATTTTAATAACTATTTATACTTGTGTAAGCCATGTTGTAAAGTCAGTAGCAACTACCAAGTTGGCACGTAAAAGTTCCGCCACTTACAGTGCTGTCAACAAGGTGTAGCCTATTTGTCAATCTTGTTTGATTTTCATGAGTCACAGCATATGTTTAGCCTTAAAATGCTTTGTGAATAAATCTTTGCAAGTTTTGAATGAAAGTGATATGAGCAAGAAAAACACGTAGCCGTATCCAAAAAAGAGAAGTAATAAAATTTAATGTCAAATCTGTGTGAAACATCATTCATCATCCATAAACATGCAAAGACAAACATTTGTACAGAGGAGCTGCCTGTTACCATTCAAATGTAACTTAACATTTCAAATGCAATTCCACACTCTGCTATGTTAGGTCAAGACAGTTATGTGTGTATCCAATGGCCTAGTTAAATATCATGTTTTGAATTGGAATGTTTACCAGTACTATGTACTAAACAGCTCACCACCATGATGGTATTACCCATTGTGTTCTGTTCACAGTACTGCAAAATCCATCAAGAACTGTTGAATGTATTTTGGGTCAGATTCTCAGCTTTAACTGCATTTTATCTTATATTAAAAACTGGTGAAAGTGAGCCACAGTTGCAGCAGTACTTGCTAAGAGATTGCATATGTGTGCATTTTTGCATCTTAGTAAAGTCTGTGTGATATGACAATACTAAATGCAAAATTGGAAACTTTATAAAGATTTTTTTTTTCTTTTATAATATATATTTTACATGAATTTATACTGTATATTGCTCAAACTACAAAGTTAAGAGAAACAAACACAAGATAATAATGATTGCACTGTATATAGCTAATGGTTAGTGTAGCTTGAATACTGGATATGTTTACAGACTTGATAAGGAATGAAGCACTGCTTATATAATCCTTATTTTGGCTTTCTATTCTTTTTTTGTCGGCATACTTTTAAAATGGGAAATAATTTAATGAAAAGCTTTTTGTACACACATTTAATTACATATAATGAATGCAGACCTAAATGTAAAATGCCAACAATATTTGCCTAGAAGGAAATAAAAGGGAAAAATAGTTTCATACTATCTACCAAAAAACAAATAAAAATAAAATAAAAATAAAGAAGTTTGACTACAAGAAGACAGTAGGACAGACCCTAGAGACCTTACAGTGCATAACAAGTTAAGACTGGAATATCTAATTTTTCCCTCTTATTTTCCACGAGGATCAAGACTGCCTTTACAAAAAAAAAAAAAAAAAATAATA
>JBCNYH010000006.1:27085398-27095783 GCA_039654325.1 Tandanus tandanus
TTACTGCCAAGTGTAGCACTTTGAGATTTCTTCAAATGTAAAGTGCATTATAAATAAAATGAATTATTATTATTATTTGTGTTCGCCCCCCGTGGCAGGTTTCATTTTCAGTTCTTTGTTACTTGTGTTTTTTGTGGCTCATGGAGCCCGTGTTATTTTGGGAATTAAACCCACCTTATTTCACCCAAATCCCTTGTCTCTGTGAGTCTATTCATAACAGAAGGCTAGAACGAAACCGAAAAATGGAGGCCACGCCCCTTCTCTCTCCGGAGGCATTCCAAGCCCTTGTTGAGGAAGTACGACGGTCCCTAACAGCTTCGGAATCTCCCATCAGGACGTCTCTGCACGCTGTTCCCGTGGGGGGGTCCCCTCGTTAACCCCGCGCCCTACTCCGGAGATTCCGACCTCTGTGATGGCTTCCTGTTGCAGTCCGCCCTTGCTATTGAGATGCATCCCACTTTCTTCCCCACCGAGTGCTCTAAGATTGCGTACATCATCTCCTTGCTATCCGGCAAAGCACCGCAATGGGCAGAAGGGCTGTGGAGGCAGAGTGGACCAGCGGTCTCCACGTACCCCAATTTCACCGCCCACTTCCGAGAGGTTTTCAGCCGGCCAGAGGGAGAGTCCACCAACAGGGAGAAGCTACATCGGCTCCGTCAAGGAAAGATGGAGATTAGGGAATACGTGCTGGAGTTCTGAACCCTCGCTATGCTCAGTGGGTGGAACGAAGCGGCGCTGGTTACCCATTTCCGTCATGGCTTGGAGCCATCGCTCCGGCTGCAGCTTGCTCCCAACGACAATTCCCTGGGCCTGGAAAAGGTGATTCAGCTTGGCTCATTGGCGGAGAGGATGTTTGGCCAAGCTGCAAGGGCCTACCTTTTCCTCCACACGACATCGGACCAGCCTGCACCCCTACTTCTGCAAGATCTTGCCGTTAACACCATCCAGTGGGCTGCTGAGGAACCAGAGACGCCTCGTCATCGCCCCACTGGAAAGATCCTTCCTCCACCTGTCCTTCGTTCCCCCAGATCACTCAAGGGAATGGACTCCACCACTAATCTGCCCGCCTCAAGAGTCCCTTCCCGCAACGTCAGAAGCCGGCTCCGCTGATGTGCCATCTGCCGAGAGAGCCAGGTGGTGGAAGTGCACCGCGCCAAGCCACCCCCTCCGCCGTGGGCTACTGATGAATGTTCTCTCTACGCCGTCCGGGGCATCCAGGACGCTCGTCGGCGCCGTGGGAGGCTCGAGCACCCCAGTCGACCAGCGCCACGCACTCGAGGTCGTGCGCGGCGTCGACCGTCCCTGAGCCCCGGAGCGGCGCCTGAAGGGGGGGTACTGTCACGCCCACGCCTGATTCGCGCTCTGACTCTCACGCCCACTGTATTAAGGACTCACCTGCACCTCATCTCTGTCACTGATTAGCGCCCCTATATAAACCTCCCGCTAGACACACTCCAGTGTCTAGCCTCGGTGGAAATACGCGTTGTTTCTCAGCTGATACTTCTAGCGCTTGGACTTCTCTACTTTCCTTCCTCGATACCGTTTTCTCCCCTGAAACTTCTCCCGAAGTTTCCCTCACTTCCTAGTTACGTTTATTGTGATTTCATATGTTTGTGTTCACCCCCCGTGGCAGGTTTCATTTTCAGTTCTTTGTTCCTTGTGTTTTTTGTGGCTCACGGAGCCCGTGTTATTTTGGGAATTAAACCCACCTTATTTCACCCAAATCCCTTGTCTCTGTGAGTCTATTCATAACAGCATGTTATAATTTTGGTCGCCAAATGGTGCCCAATAATATGTTTTATTAAACAGGCAGCATTAAATTTATCAAAATGCTTGATGCATTTGTGACTTTTCCAAAAATGTCAATTTGCACAAAATAGTTGAATTATATACATCTTAAGAAACAATTTACATACTTTTTAGAAGTTTATTACTAATATCCTACAAACAAATAACAAGGCAAAAATACCAAACATAGCAAAACAACACCATAATAGGAGATAAACACAAATGATTAGATTAATAGTCACAGTGTATCTTGTACACGTATAAAAGTGCTAAATTATTTTTAAATTACTCAGTGTCTCGCAGATCTGGTGAACTGTCACATACTGGCAGCTGTTTCCAAAACTGCCGTCGACTCACTGGCATCAAATTACAAAGCTTTCCTGCTGTAAGCCATAATCATCAAAATTATAACAAATAAAGGCTTAAAATATTTCACTTTGCTTGTAATGAGTCTATATAATTTATTAGTTTCACCTTTTAAGTTGAAGTTTCGAATTTCGAGTTCCACCTGTATTAACAGTGGTCAGTACAAGGCTATCAACACTTTTGAAAACATTGACAGTCAGGTGACCATGGGGCTACGGGGATCAAATCTGTTGCACAAATTGCCAATAATTATAAAATAATTTATCATTGTTTTATTTTCACAAAATTTGCATCATTTGGACTTAAAATAGACATATATTTGTTACTTGATTCTATTTGTTATTGTTTTTGCTTGTCAAAAAATACTATAATACAACAGAGCCCATTCATAAAGATGTAACTTACTTCCAGTGCACTTGTTTCCTTTTGGCGTTATAATATGAATAAACTGTGTCACTAACTTCTTTTTTCAAATTTCTTTCTGCAGTGCTGGTTTTTATTTTCACACAAACACACCTTTAAAAAGGTGTAAACAGCTACCCAGAGCCCATTTATTGCAAAATCTCATTTTTGACCAAAATGTCACTTACTTCCTTTTGGCGTTGTAGGGCGGAATGTATGTACTGTGGCATTGCCCCTCTGTGAAAAGTTTTTAAAATGAGGTGAGCTCAAGATTGTCTTATATTTTATAGGTGAAAATATCGCTCTGTCTATTAGTCTGCCTCCATGGCATTAAAGTTAAAACCATACAGTCAAAGCTAACTCATGAATTACAGTGTCAGCATTTTTTTTGTCAGTTAAACATATTATTATGATATATTGGAAAATACATAAGCACAACTATTTTAACCATTATCAACTGATTATAAACGTTAATTCATTTACTGTCAGTGGAAGGTGTGACCTCAGCCCTTTTTGAATTTGAAACAGACATGATAACCACTATGCCCCCATGCCACCCACAGTGTTAAATATCCATATTAATATCCATATTTGTAGATCATAAGAAATAAAGAGTAACAAAAACTACATTTACAGTTATTTAGTATATTGAGTTTAAGGAGTAAAACTGTAGTGTGACTACACTAGAGAAGGTTTTTGTAAGAATCAGATATTATGATAGAAGATGAAACCTGGGGTCACACGAGGGACAGTGGGCCTTTAAGTGAAGAATAGAACTCAGAAAGTGTATGGGTAAGGGATTACCCTGTAGCCTCCCAGATGTCCATGCCATTTGTCCTTGTGAATGTGTTTCCAGCTGACCTTCACCACTGTGTTGTTAATCACTTCCACCGCCACGTTCTCTGGTGCTGCTGCTGGAACTACACACACACACACACACACACACACACGCACACACACACACACACACACACACACACACACACAAACATTAAATACCAATAAAGGCAATAGATATGTATTCCAGAGTTACATTAGCGCCTGCATTGTCCGCGTAATTATGGGAAAAGCTCCAGCTGCAGCTATACTATACAGTTGGTCATAAAAAATTGGATAGGAAGCAATGCCATTATTAGGTATTTGTATGGAGTCATGAATCATATTTCTTTTTCCACCAGAGATAAACACTCCATTTTCTACCCTGCAAAAATTCGCAACCTAATCAAGATTTAAAAAAATCTTATATCCAGCTGAAAATTCTTTTTGATATTATTTTGGGAATAATATACTATACGAGAGCTGCATGTGTACAATTATTAATACTGTTTGGAGAATAAGTAGTTGATTTATCCTAATTAGCTAAACTTAATGCAATGTTTAGTTTTAAGAACTTTTTCATCAAATGGAGAGAAAAAACAGTCAAAGAAAATTGACAAGCTAGTTGTGAGCTTATTTATGTTAATATAGTGTTTGTAACAGGTGTTTACCCACTTATTTTTAGCCATTTCTTTGTTTTCTAAAGCTTAGATATTTATTTTCTTATTTTATAATATCCTACCAAGTTCTCTTACTGCACTGGCAGATATTTTACATTCATTAATACACATCAATTTGCTAAACCGCTTACTCTTACTAGGATCACAGGGAGACTGGAGCCTAACTCAGACGACTCTGGGGTACATCCTAAATAGCCTATCAGTCCATTAAAGGGCCAACAAACACAAACAACCATTAACACTCACACCAAAAGACAATCGAGAATATCCAATTAGCTTCATGTACATGTCTTTTGACGGAGGGAGAAAACCGGAGTACCTGAAAGAAACCCACACAAGCAAGGTAGAGCATGCCAACACCACACAGAAACGCCTAGTGAAAAAACATGGGACTTAAACCCAGGACCTTCTTGCTTTGAGGCAGACTTGTCAACCACTACGCCACCATGCAGCCGGTTTACACAGTAAAAAGTTATTTGCTATTTATAGCTTAAGGAATCCATTTCCCTACTTCAACACAGCTATTATAATACGAGTCATTTCAATACAAAAACAAAACAGGTTTTGCAAACACACACACACAGAGGGAGAGAGTGATAGCATGAGCAGATTGACTTAAGAAAAAGCAACAGACAGCACAAATTTCTAAAACATAAGAAGTGGAATACCATCAGGAGGTAAACCTCGAAATAAAACTGAAAGCAAGATGAATAATTTGTGATGAAAGTGCATAGAGCTCACAGCCACTATTGCATTTCAATTGTCAGACTGCTGAAGACTACAAAGCCTTGATGTTAGAATTAATCCCCCTGTGTACTATTTAATATCCACAATAAGACAAGGCAGCCAAATACTTATATAAAGTGGAGTCTGTATTTTATCAGCAGGTTTCTAGTTTCTAGGCTTACATTTGCATTTATGGCATTTGGCAGACGCCCTTACCAGAGCGACTTATATTTATTTATCTATATACAACTGAGCAATTGAGGATTAAGGGCCTTGCTCAAGGGCCCAACAGTGGCAGCTTGTGACAGAGTCAGTCAAAAAAATCGAGACAGACATTCTGTAAAAGAAAATGTTAATACAGCAAAAGGTTAACAGCTTTTTTGAGGGATTTATATGTATGTGCATAGAAAAAAAAAGGAGTACCATGTACTTACAGTCTTCTCCTGAATAGGCGATGATGGTTTCAGGTTCAGGAGCCCAGCCAGCGTGGTTCTTAGCTTGGATCTTAATCTCATAAGGGACGAATGTTGGTGTGTTCTTCACCACAAATGAGTGCCTCTTTACCATTTGCTCCTGCCACTCCTTTTCCACATCCTGTCGCCGGTAACTCACTTTGTACTCCAAACCAGGCCCATTGTGTTCCATAGGGGACAAGGGCTAGAAAATTGTAGAAAAGGCTGTGGGCTTTTTATTGTTTTCACTATGCACACCAGGTTTAATTAATTTTTAAATTAAGCAAGCAATCGACAACATCAGTTACTGTGAGCAGATGAGAAATCGTATTCCATGGAAGTAATAAACCTGGTAAATAAAACTACATATCATGAAGATGTGCCTGCATGTTCCTAAAGCGATGTCTGAAAAATAGACGGGGTGCACAATTTTGGTTTGTGTTTTATTTTTCTTTTGAATTATATTACAGCAGTGAGCTCATCATCAACTGCTATCAATTATTATTATTATTATTATTAGTAGTAGTAGTAGTAGTAGTATTAGTAGTAGTAGTAGTAGTAGTAAACCTACTACTACTAAAAATTATTTTTTTGAAAATCTTGACATTAAATTCAATATATATTTTAATTATAATATTTAACACCCTTAAAACTATCAAGATTAATTTCTTGACTATTAACTTACCATTCTTATTTCTTATGCTGTTTCCAAATATTATGACAAATGTTGACTTAGTAGAATTCAGCTCTTGCTCACTCACTCATTCATTTGCCAAACTACCAGAGTCAGGCTGGAGCCTAGCTCAACTGACACTGGGTGAAGACGAGGTACACACTATACAGTTGACATTTATTTTTTGATTCCGATTTGATTCATCAATTAAATCAGATTTGATTTGTCTTTGATTCAGTTAAATAGATTCAAGTAAGGTCAAAGTTTGAATTTCAGTAATGCAGTACATTGCAATAATTCCATAAAGTTCATAGGTTTAATTTGAGCTGTTTAATTTGACATACTTATTTTTTCAATAACAATCAATCATTCAATCAACCGATCAATCAATTGATAAATAAATAAATAAACAAACAAACAAACAAACAAACAATAAATAAATAAATAAATAGAAAGGTTGTTAGGTTGCAAACTCTCACTCACTCACTCACTCATTTGCCAAACCGTTGAATCCTAGAAAGATCGCCAGGAAATGGAGCCTATCTCATCAGACACCTTAAACAGCTCACCAGACCATTGCAGGGCAGCACACACACAATCATTCAGACTCACATCCACACCTAGGGGCAATCTGAAACAGCCACTTAGCCTAATGCATGTCTTTGGACTGTCGGAAGACACCGGAGTACCACTATGCCACAGTATCACCCAGGTTGTAACTTGCCATAAATGCAAATTCAAGTAACAAATGCAAATGTAAATTATAATCATCAGTATCTGTTCTGATCGCATAGTAGTAAGTATTTGGAAATATCGAGAAAGCTGCAAAGGAAAGTTTTAGGCATTAAATATTTGTTCAGTGCGAGCCCTGTTTTTATGTGGAGTTTCTATGCTCTTCCTGTGATAGTGTGGGTTTCTTCTGGGTGCTCCAGTTTCCTCCCACAGTCCAAAGGCTCACATTAGCTCAACATATGTTCTTGATTGCCCTTAAGTTTGAGTGGTTGTGTGAATGGTTGTGTATCTATGTTATCTCCTACAATGGTCTGGTGAATTGTACGTGGTGTACCATGCCATTACGTAGAGACGGCTGAGATGAGCTCCAGGCTCCCCATGACCCTAATGAAGGATAAGCAGTTCAGAAATGAAAGAATTAAATGAATGTTTGTTTAAGGCTAATCGTTTGACTGCTTGCTCTTGTGTAAGCCTTCCCTAGCAAAAAAGGTACACAAACACTGACAATCAATAGCTCAGAAACCTCTGCAGACATGTTTGTGTAAGGGAGCATCTAGAGAAATCTCACTGTGTGTTCATGAAAGAAAAACATGAGCACAGATAATTGTCACGAAGGTCGGTAAGTTCATTCTTCTACAAAGGGCCCAAGGGCACATCAACGCAGTGATATCATTGATATCTCCTAAAAAACACCAGGCTATAAAGGCACAGTCTACCTTTCAAATGTATTCCAGACATAAAATAACTTCACTTCTTGCTAATTGTTAAAATATGCAGTGCACATTGACACATTTTTACTTTTCTTGCAAGGGAAGAAACTCAAATCTATGATAGGAGCCAAAAAAACTGATAATATTCGTTTGTTCGCTTCTCCTACTCCAAGGGAATAAAAAGGCACTTCAGCGTTTTGAAATGTAGTCACTCGTTAAGAACACATGGCCTCCTACCTTCCAGTTGATAACCATTTCATGTGACAAATGAGCTTCTATCTTCACATTTTCGGGGTTCTTGTCAGGCGCTTTTGAGAGAGAAGAAATGTGGATGTTATTGGCAGTGAAATGTGTAGTGCAGAAGAAAGACAGAAAAGGAGAGAGACAAACATGGAAAGAAGGAACAGAATGAAAACAAGATGCCTGTGCAATAAATGCAGAAGAGAACAAAAAGGGAAAACCAATTATCTCACTGGTCTGAACATTTGAAAGCTTCATGCAGCTTTTGTATTTGTAAGCAGTGTGGTTGAATATTTGAGAACAATGCATTGAGCTTTGTGGATCGAGAATAAATTATTATCGATAAAAATAGAGAGAAAAGGGAGACGGTGCAGACCTGAGGCTGGAGTTTTATATCTGACGCTGGCTCTACTGGGTCGTCCTTTTCCCACCTCATTCACTGCTGAGATGCGGAAGCTGTAGTCTATGTGCCCGTGGAGCTTCAACAGAGTCGAATGGTGATTTCCAGGCACTCGCACCAGCTCCTTCCACCTGCCTGGCTCCCATTTGCTCTCCTCATATTCGATGATGAACTCTGGATTGGGAAGTACAAATGGATGATCAACCAGAGGTTCATCAAAATGCTGACAATAGCCACATAAATAATATTGCAGATTATTCACAAGAAATAAGTCATTATTTTTTTCTGTCCTAAAGTGATATTAAAGAAAATATAATATGCTAACATTTGCCACAGTGTCACCTACAAGTTATTAGTTTCCAATAAAGGAAAGATTTCCAAACATTTCTTAGTTCACTACTGCCTATTTAATACATGATTTATCTGATTATAGAGTATTTCCACTGAACTGATTTTTTTAAGTATTACCATGGATGTGAAGGTGGTACAACAATGCATGAGATAAATTTTAAGCTTAAAAAATTTTGTGTAACAAATGTATAAAATATGTACAACCAAAACGTATCCATCAATAAAATTAGTTTGGTATCACATCTCTAAAAATTCAGTTCTTATATCCAAGGCTGTCATCCACACATCTGTTTGCACTGAGTATTCATGTGTTATGGGTATGTGTAGTGATACATAAACTATTTCCTTTTACCTGTGGTAGTGCTATTATGACCATCTCCTGGAATCCATTTAAGTTTCACTGTCCTGTTTTTGTGTTCAGTGAGCTCCACACCTTGCGGAGCATCTGGTACATCTGACACAACAGCACAAAAACACTGTTAAAACAGATGGTAGAGAGAATCCTTGTTTAAATGCTAGCTGGTCTTGGATGTACGTTTGATTTACAGCTTACTGTTTTGATTGCGTAAAAGTAGAATTTATTTTTTAATACATCACTAACCACCATAAGCTTCAGGGCAGCCTCCAAACTGCGGAATTCTCTCCCTCAATGCGTTCGTGATTCTACATCTCTCCAAATCCAAAACTCAACATATGTCTAATCCATTCTTTTATCTTCTACCCTTCCTTTCCTGATCAATGCTCTGAGTTAGTTTGCTGTGTTTTTTCTTATCTATAATGATTTTATCTGGTTGATTTTGTTTGTTTCTTGTTCTGTTTTGGGTCGCACTCTGGCATACTGGTTAGCACATTCGCCTCACAGCAAGAAGGTCCTGGGTTCAAGTCTTTCACTTGGTGAGGGTGTTTCTGTGTGGAATCTTCATGCTTCCCCCATGCCTGTGTGGGTTTCTTCTTGGTACTCTGCTTTTATTCCACAGTCCAAAGACATGCACAGTAGGCTAATTGGCTGCTCCAAATTGCCCCTAGGTTTGAGTGTGAATGGTTGTGTGTGTGCCCTGCAGAGGTCTGGTGAGCTGTTCAGGGTGTACTTTGCCTTCGCACAATGTGGGCTGAGATAGCTGTTCGCCAAATGAATGAATGTTCTGTTTTGCTTTGTGGTAGTTTCTTTTTTTTTTTTATCACTACTGTGCATTATGGGGTTGGTGAAAGGTATTGTGTAATTTAAACTCAGGCTATATTTTAATATTCTACAGCAAATGATTGTGATATCTGAAGAATGTCTTGTCATTTCGAATTGTAAGAGGCTAGCAGCAGTTAGCCTACTGTCCAAAATTTGGAACAACGTGTTTATCATGCAAAATAAAAGTTTTGAGGGGTGGCACCAGTGTTGCCAAATTGAACACCAGCAATCTTATAAAGGATTTGAACACCGAGGCAAAGGAGGCATATTCGAATGGTGTGATAAGTTTTATAAAGACAGTCCAAAAGCAAAGCAGATAACAGAAAAATTATTTTTTTTTCTTTTATGAATGACATGCCCTTGTCAGTCAAAGTGTGATTTTGACACTTACTGGACTTTGGAACCAAAGTATAGTTTTCCCGGGCACAAGAACATATCCAATACTGTCATTCCTAAACTATACGGGAGAATGAGACGGTCAGGGTTACTGTGGAAATATAAGTAATGTTAAAGAGTCCTGTCTTTTCTAAATTAATTCTGTGCTTCACCAGTTGTTCAACAGACAATTTTAATGGCTACTTAATGGGTATCGGAAAGGAATAAAAAAAAAAATGGAACATTTCTAGGTATTAAATGCAGTAATCCAAGCAGAGCGTCATCTTCCATTGCTTTTAAGAGCCACGTACATCTTAGATTCCTGTCATAAAGGTGGATTTGCCAGGCACTAGGAAAAACTAAACAAAACACTTTTCTGTAAAAGACAGAAATCTGTTTATACATGAAAGGAAAGTGCACAAGCAGATAATCTACGGCAACAGCAGGATTCCAAAAGATTAAGCATTTTTATATATATTATATAATATATATAT
>JBCNYH010000006.1:27152820-27166770 GCA_039654325.1 Tandanus tandanus
TAATGCAGTTTTCTTATATGGTTTGTATTTTTATGGTTTCACCCAAATGAGGATGGGTTTCCCTTTTGAGCCTGGTTGCTCTCAAGGTTTCTTCCTCGTGTCAACTGAGGGAGTTTTTCCTTGCCACTGTCACCGCGGGCTTGTGCATCAGGGATTTGTAGGGGTTGTAGAGAAATGTTTAAATTCCTTTTTAAATTACTTTTAATATGTAAAGCTGCTTTGTGACAATGTCAGTTGTAAAAAGCGCTATACAAATAAAATTGAATTAAATTGAACTGAATTTTAAGTTTATTTTGACTGGAAGTTTTGGATCGTCACAGCATGATACCTGGCAGGCTACAGTAATGCACAAGTATTGCGCCTCTACAAGCAGTATTTCAGGACATAAACATAAACGGACATATTTCTTCACATAAAACAATATGCTAATGTTTAGCATGTCTTTTGTTTATCAGACATGTATAAATGCAACTTACCAACAATATTCTACTTAAAATTATGGAAAAAACATGCATTACAATTCAAAACAACAGGAAGTCAATTCGAGTAGTCCTGAGAGCTAGGTTCCACAAGTCGCCAATAAGTGACACTGCGAACTCTCCAGATCCGAGTTTGGGAGGGGTTTATGAGAAAAATTATAACGTTTTAAGAATGTTAAAGAAATGTTTCTTACCAACATTACAAGAACGTTCTGTGTTTGCTGGGTATCTCATCTCATTCCATCTCATCTCATCTGTCTGGCAAACAGCTTAACTTAATTTCCTATGCTCTTCTATTGGTTTTTCACTTTGTAAAATCCGTTCAATTCATACAGTACAGTAATAATAATATTTAAATGTGTTATGACATGTTTTGCATTAAATTGCATTGTTTTGCCTTAAGTATATACCAGTAAATTACCCAATTTTTGTGTTTCCGAGACATCGATAATGGAGATGGATTGGAAAATTCTCATTCTCAATCATTAGCGAATACACTAATATGACTACATAAATTTACACAATAGAGTGTTCACATTTATAAATCAGCAAATGGTTATACAATAAGAAAGTGCAAGTAAATTCTTTTCATTCACTTCAACTGAGAAGGTTGGTTAGAGTGGCAGAAATTACTCCGAGGATCATGGACAGAGATTTGCAAAAGTAGCATTTGTTGGGTCAATCTTATATAGAATGAACGAGTGGTAAATATTACATCATGGCACATGAGCTGCGCCATGGATGCCATGAAGAGATTTTGTATGGCATTTTGGCTGCCACTGGAAGGATCAGCTGATTCAAAAATATTTAAATCCACACAAAAATTGTTCATTGTAAACAAAGTCAGGGGTTTGGCATGGCCATCCCAATTCTCTGATGGAAATTCATAATAAACCTGTCGGCTGAGCTGAACAGCAAAATCCACAAGACAGGACATAGAACTTTGTAGGATAAGCAGAGAGTTTCTATTAAACTCTGCTCTCAGATTCCTTAATCTTTCCACAGTTCAGTTTCAGATTAGGATAATTATCCACAGACATTTAAAAAATGTCCCCACTTTTCCAAGACTGGTGCATACTGGATTTACTTTATACATAAACATTTCAGTTTTCCACATTTACAGCAGTTTGCCTTTGTTCAGCATAGAAAACAGACTATTTGAGTGCCACATGTCAATGTGAAAAAACAAGAACGTGCTCTTCAAGTCAACTTGAAGAAAAACAGTGACAGTGCAGACTACACTACAGGAAAAAAAATATACATTTCCTGTCCAACTGAAGTCACATGCAAGGCAGTAAAAAATGAAATAGAACACATTATATAGTACTTTCAAAAGTATTTATGCACTTGGAATATTTCCTATTTTGTAACCTGGCAACTTGGAAATTAAAATGAATGGGGATGGGGGGCTATCAGTTGATTTACATAACCTTAAAGATGCAACAACATTCAAAATGCAAAATATTTTTTTATCCTAAAGCAAGTAAAAAATAGTACAAATATAAAAACTAAAATATATTGAGCATGCATTACTATTCACCCCCTACATGTATTACTTTGTAGAGCCATCTTTTGCAGTAATTGCAGGTACAAGTCTCAGGGTATGTCTCTGTGGGCTTGGAACATCTGGCCAGTGGGAGTTTGACCATTATTCAAAGCGAAACTGCTCCAGCTCTTTCAAGAATTTACTTGTATTTACCACAGTCCATCATTTCCTCAATTCTAACAGTTTCTTAGTCCCTGCTGATGAAAACCATCCCCTTGGTCTTTGTGGTGTCACTTGCAAAGTCGTGCTTCTTGATTAGTTGTGTTGCAGGCCCTTCAGAATAGGCGTATATATACTGAGATCATGTTACACTTAAATTGCACACAGGTGGACCTTATTGAACTAAATCTGAAGGTAAGTGGTATCAACAGATCTTATTTAGGGACTTCATAACAAAGATGGTGAATACATATCCATGCACCCCTTTTACTTTAGTTTTTTTTTATTATTTACTGTATGTTATTTGTTTTTTTATTTTTATTTTTTTATTTTTTTATAAAATAGTTTTTTTTTTAATATAGGTCCATTACATAAAATCCAAGAAAAAAACAATTAGATCACAGGTTGGAAAGCAAAAAAATATAGAACAAAATGCCAAGGGAGTGAATACTTACTTGTAAGGTCCCAAAATCACAAAAGTACTGTCATGTGCTGAGTGATAAATAAAGAGAGATTGACACAGAAGTAAGTGAAATGGATTGGAATTTATAGGCTGAATATGAACGAAAATGCATAATTAAAACTGCAGATAAAGAGAGAGCATGTGTATATGATCAAAAGGGAATTACTTTCATTCTTTTCATACTATTTCTGTCTCTTTGAAGTCTGTAAGTCATGGGGGATACATTCTCAGGACAATAATAATGCCAACCTGTGATTTGCTCAGAGCGACAGGAAGTGGGTGTGTGGCTGAGAGAAATTTCACAGGAGGGACTGTTGGATTATTTGGTTGAAACAGAAACAACCAAGGCCCTCCCCACCTTCACTCACAACATCTGATGGATGTTCGCAATCTCCCAGAAAGCAACTGGTCACAGTTGGAAATGATGGATGAAAATTACTTTCCAAATCTCCCACATTAGAACCTGAAACTAATTTGCTTTCCATGCCGAATTGGGAGATTTTGATTTCCCAGTGTGGTGGAGAATTGCTGTACTAAAGTGTAGTAAAGGAACAGTGAGTAAAGAACAGCTATTGTTTGTTTTTACCTACTGTCCTCTTTCCAGAATTGAACATATGACCACAGACCACAGAGTTTCTGGATGTCTGATGCTGAATGACACACACATGAACTTCCTGCTATGATCTGGACAAACTCCTCATGACGGTCTGTTTAAAGATTTGGACTTCAGTGTAAAATGTTCTGCACTTGTTCATCATTCCAGTGCTTACATAAGCCTGTTGTATTTCTTTTGACTTTTCGTTTATGATTAACTATCTCAGAAAATTCAGCTTCAGGGGAAGCTTTCTAACAACGCTCACCATAAAACACCAGCAGGATGTAAATGTTTACTCATTAAAAAAAAAAAAAGATGCACTTTTGAAAAAGTAATGTCATGCATTCTTGCAGAGCAACAGATGTACTCTGTATGAAATGCAGCAAAACAAATGAATAGAATGAATATTAGGGGTTTGAGAAAAGCTATTCATTATACCCAAAAACTTCTTATTTTGTTCCTAATCACCAAACATTACAAATATAAAGAAATCATAAAATATCTTAATCAACATGCTCTTAAGTCACACCTTTGTTGCTAATCCTCTATCTATAACACATGAGCAGAAACACAAAACATTCTTTTTACGATTGTAATCCCCCACCTGACACAGCTCAGCCAATGCACACAAAACTGAAGTCTCACTACTCACAAGTTCTCACTCCATTCTCTTCTTTCCTTCTGCCTCTTGCTAATCCCTTTCTCTGGTGCACATCACAACAGACTGAAAACAGAATGCAGACAAGTATGCGTCATACGAAGCACTGATTCTGTAGGCAGCCACGAGATGGGAGGCACAGGAAAAACCGTATAGTGCTGGAACCTCTCCCTTGCCAAATAAGCTCATTACGTTAGTGACAATCAGGCTGCACAAAGCCTGACCTGATAGCTATTCACCGCACGGTAGGAGAGGTAGGGGGAAAATGAGAGAGAGAGAGAGAGAGAGAGAGAGAGAGAGAGAGAGAGAAAGAGAGAGAATGTTGAATAGGGACACATAGTTTAGGAGTAAAAGAAAATGAACAGAAAGTCCACTAATATCTCCAGAAATGAGGTACAATTGTGTCTTTATTGGCAATTAATTTTGCAATTAGCAACTCAGTGTGCAATAACACCATGCAATTTGAAAATATATTTTATAACTGGGCATTTAATATTGATAGTGGCAATTTTAATTTCCTTTTATTTTTTTGAGCCATGTTATGCTTTTATTAGGCTCAACGGTAGGATGGAGCCCATCCAAGCTGACTCCAGGTGAAGGCAGGGTACACCCTTAACATCTCACCGGACAATCACGGGGCCAACACACATAACTATTTACATACTTATCCACACCTAGGAGCAATTGAAATTATCCAATTAGCCTAACGTGCATGTCTTTGGACTGTGGGAGGAGACCAGAGTACCCAGAGGAAACCCAAACAAGCACAGTAAGAATATGCAGACTCCACATCGAAACGTCGTCACCGGGCACAGGGTTCGAACCTTCTTGCTATGAGGTAAAAGTGTTCACCACTACGCCACCATGGCACCCCAAAGTAACAGTGCTATCCTCAACATAGTTTGAATTATTTTGGTTAAAAATTTATTTTTGTGTTTATTTATTTATTTATTTATTTATTCATTTTGACATATTCAAATAGCAATTTATTTTGAAATATGCAAAGTTACAATGTGATCCTCAATTCTTTTTGTTTACAAAAAAAGGAAGAATAATTTTATGGATTGCATTGCCATGTTTTTGGACTCATTATTTAAATGGCAATTCATTTTGCAATTTAATGTCAAATATGAGGGCAGCACAGTGGGGTCGTGGTTAGCAGATCCTCCTCACAGCAAGATGGTCCTGCGTTTCTGTGTGGAGATTGCCTGGTCTCCCTGTGCTTATGTAGGTTTCCTTCAGGTACTCCGGTTTTCTTCCGTAGTCCAGAATTTAAATATTTCTCTGTGAACCTTACACATCCCTAATGAACAAGCCCGCGGTGACGGTGGCAAAGAAAAACTCCCTCAGACAACACAAGGAAGAAATCTTGAGAGGAACCAGACTCGAAAAGACCGATCCTCATTTGGGTGAAACCAGCCAGAGATGGCTGAGATAGGCTTCAGTTTCCCTAATAGTAGAATTAAGACAAATGAGTCAAATTTGACAAATGAGTGAGTGAGTGAGTTAGTGAGTGTGTGAGCAATGTCCAATATGACCATGCAATTTAAAAATATGTCTTGAAATTGGCAATTCAGTATGATAAGTGGCAATGCAATCCTCAGTTCAATTTGCAATTTTAGCATACAATTAGACACAGTGTAATGGATCAATCAGCTTCTATGGTTTTGGCTTCATCCATTAGCACACAAAAGAACTCTTTACTATGCCCAGGACAATTAATCTACATAGCTAAATCTTCAATGGCAGCACCAGGCCAGCAGAAATGAACAGAACCAGGTTTGGAACAACATCGATTTAAAGCAAATCAGTAAAAAATCAGGTCCACTAGGACCCGGAGGTGTAGTGGTTAGGGTGCTAGGCTCATGATCAAGAGGTCATTGGTTTGAATCCCCGTTAGAGCCCCACCATGCTAAGACCCCCGGGCAAGGTCTTAACCACAAGTGTTCCTCTGTCCACCCAGCAGTATAAATGGGTACCAGTAAAATACTGGGAAGGTAACCTGCAATGGACTATCATCCCACCCAGGAGGAGTTGAACTCCTAGCCGATTCATGCTATAGAAAGAGGGATAAGCTCAGATTCTGATGAGCCAGTAGGCCAGTAGACATGTTTTAACCACTTGAGGCAAAACAGCAGTGTTCTTACAGTGAAGAAGAATAGCAGTGTAGTTCCTTAATAAAGTCGTTAATCACAAACCCATGTCTATAGTCACTGTATTACATAAAATATCAGGTTAAAACCAAGGTTAAGGAGGAAAAAAATTATAATGACCCTACATGAACATTACAGCAAAGCATAACATTTTACAATATAATAAAATTAATTATAATAATGATTTCACTGATGCTATTTAAATAATGAGAGTGCATCACAGCATCATGCAGTGCAATTTATTAACTCTTTAGGTAACATAATTAAGTGAATTGAGGCTTATGCACATTGAATTGCCATTAAACTTTTCTTTTACATGCCTCTCACCACAGACATGGCTGGCCTTTAATAACCCAGTTAGCTGCACTGGGGAGGCAGCAGTGACATCCCGTTGATAGTGGGGCTTGAACCCCCAACCTTGGGGTCAGTAATCCAGCACCCTACCACTTTGCATTTTAAATTGCTGATTGGAAATATATTTTTCTTTATATTACAACCTGCAAGGGACTGGTCATCTGTTCAGGCTGTACCACACCTCTCATCTGAGGGATTTTTTCCCCTACCACTGTCACCACAGGCTTGTTCATTAGGGATGTATATGGTTAAGAGAGAAAAGTTTAAAATCACAAGTTTAAATCTTTTACCAAATTTGTTTTACAATGTCAAGCTGCTTTTCGGAAATATCATTTGTAATGTCATGTTTCAATAAATGGAATCATAAAAAATGATATTGTAAATCTCATAATGGCTTACTGAATTTCTTCAACCATAAGGTTATGCACACATGCACAGAAGTGATCACAATATAACACGCTACTCTGGGTCTCCGAGACGCCTACAAACAGCTGCAAGTGGCTGCTTATGTCCAAGTAATTGGCACCAGTTCAATAGGACCATTGAATTGAAACACAAGGAGCATGTGCTTTTCATTTGACTCACAATATTAACCATAGGTGGGCTAGTAACAAACCCTTACCAAAAAATTTGGGGTGGGACAAAAAAAAAAAACAGTGTTTTCGAGGTCTCCTACTGAGGAAGGGGGTGGGGTGGATTGGAGATGATATATGATGTGGAATGGGGTGTATGTGTTACAGTTTAACCGTGAAGACGAAGAGGAAAATTGGAAATGGTGGAGGGAAGGAGGTCATGCTTCAGCTTTCCTGATATGTGGTGTTAAGGGACAGAGAAAGCTTTAAAGCACCAGAAAAAATGTCCTTGAAAAAATGCAAAAGAGATTCCACATAAACTCATATCAAATGTGCATCTTATTTTTCACAATTTTTGGATTGCGTTTGGATTCGTATTATCTTAACAAGTGCTATCAGTTAGTTAAAATGCTACTGAATTTGCAGGCACTAGAAGAAAAAAAAAAAGATTAAGTGGCAAATGAATGAATGAATACATTTTTAAATGTTGCATTAATTTCAAAATACAGTCCCGTGACTTTCATATTTGTGAGTTTGATTTTTGAAGGTTTCATTTATCTCATCCTGACTAAAGCAAATTATCAAAACTAACTATATTGAGGTCATAATTCGTCTTTCTGCATTTCTATATGCCAGTGTTTTGCTTCCCTGAAATGACCTGACCTTATATTTTAATCAAAGGAATAAATAATTTAAACTCAATCCTGATGAGCCAGAATGATCTGTCCTGTGTGAACTGGAGTGCCAGACCTGTTCTGGTAAATGAAAGGCAATGAAGATTGCCACCATCAAAAAAATAAATCATATACAGTCAGCCCCAGAAGTATAAGGACAATCTTCTTTACTTGCATTGGCACGTTTTTGAAACATATAGTGTATTCGGGCATGGTGGCATAGTGTTTAGCAAGTCCACCTCTGGTTTCCTCTGGGTACTCCGGTTATCTCCCACAGTCCAAAGACATGCACATTAGCCTATTTGGCTGTTCCAAATTGCCCTAATTGTGAGTGTAAATGGCTGAGTGAGTGTTGTCCTTGCGATGGTCTGGCGTGCTGTTTAGGATGTATTCTGCCTTCACCCACTGTCAGCTGAGAGAGGATCCTGGTTTAGCAAATGAATGAAACATACAGGGTGTCCCAAAAAATTTGACATAATTTCATAGTCTAAAAACATATCCAATTCTCGTTCAAATGATCTCAACTTTTAATGAGATGTGTAAAAACTTACTAAGTTTAATGATTTACTTCTTTATTTATCAGGGTGAAGAATGACATTCACCTGACTTGACACCTTGTGATTTTTTTTTTCCTATGGGGCCATGTGAAAGGACTGGTCTATATCCCCCCTCTTCCTACAAGCCTAGACAAACTCAAGCAGAGAATCATTGAGGCGCTGGAGAATGTTACGCAAGACATGCTACAATGTGTTTGGCAGGAGCTGGACTACTGACGTGTGTCGTGTCACAGGCTTTGTGAAATCGGTAATAAAATCTATATCTGTTTGAATATGTTGTTGGAATTTTGATTAATAAATCTTTTATTTTTCAGCATGCAGCCTATTTAATATTGTTTGCCTAGGACATGTAGTTACTCAGATATTCATATTTCAAATAATGTCAAAATTTTGGGGACACCCTCTATATTGAGATTTTCCATGAACAGCTACAAAACGCAAATTCAACACCTGGAAACAATTCTAGACGCTTTTTTTTTTAACTGACCATATCTGACCACAAAACTGCCTATAAGTCAACTGTTTAATTAATTTTTAGCCTCTGAAAATGAGGGGACTATGTGCAAAAATGGCTCCTTACATTCAAATTCAAATTTTTTTGTCACATACAAAATCATTAAAACATACATTCAAGCATACATTAAAGCTACTGTAAAAGTCTACACTTCAATCACGTCTTGACTGCTTCAATTCAGATCCACTGTGGTGGGGTGCAGAGACAAAATCACAAAAAAAATAAAAAATAAATAAATAATTTGTTTCACTGTCCCAACACTTATGGAGCTGACTGTAGTTGATATACTGTGATTAGTAATTTTTCATCAGTTTCTTATCACACTGTTTCATACTGAATCATCCTCTGCTCTTAAACATCAGTGCACTTTAAATGACAGAGAAAGGGATTGAGCAGAAACACTTTGGTGTGTTTAATCATGAGAGCAGACTGCCAAAACCAGACACTGAGAACACTCACTGCTGTGTCAATCCAAGTCCCTTGGCGCTCCCTTCAAGTGCAAGCAGGATGGGGCTGTCATTATAGGCCGTCCAAACAGAGGGAAGCCTTATGAACTTTGCACAAGCACTTATAGAGGTAAGCAGTGGAGGACAGTGGACAGGGGGAAATAATAATGCTGCATAAAGGACGGACAAAGCTGCCAGCTCTCCGGAGTTCAGCCGGGCCAAACAAACCGGACATTGTTCTTGGTACTGCCTAGAGGACAACTTCCCCTCCCTCTGCTTCTCTCTTACCATCTCTGTGCCTTGTCTCCCTCTTCTCTATGGTTCACAGTGAGCCATCATACAACACAGGATTTTTCCAGGGCCATTTGATCTGGCCTTCACAAACCAAAACAACTCTGACACATATTATGCGCATCATTTGTTTTTAGCTCATTATTATGTAGCAATTAACATTTTTTTCTACACACAGTTGTCTCAAATAATAGTTTATTTATTAATTTATTTATAGTGGTGGCTGCTGGTCTGCCAAACAGGGGAAGCACATTCTAGACCTACGTCATAAAATCTGTTCATTATTGCATCATGTTATTTATATGTAAATTCTTAGGAATGCCTCGTGAAATTTAACCGGAGGTGTTTTCAAGAAAAGTCCAGTGGTACACATCACTTTATCATGGCACTTCCAGTCAGTCGGCTCGCCACATCATTCCAGGAGAGTTGAAAGGACAGGCATTTTATCTGACTTCTGCCTGACCAATATGCATTGCTAGGGGGTGATGACACTAGAGGTGCAATAGAATAGCGACTGATGCGAATGGCAATTCGCAGCTGTCACTTTTAATTCTCAAATTTGTCTCTAGACATTCGCGGCATCGCATTTTGGTCATCTGGCTCATGAACTTGTCGCAAAACGAGGCTCTGAAGCGGAGTAGTCTCAAACTCTTCTCAAACAGTCTGCACATGTCGTGGAAAGGTCGCAAAGTTGTCGTTTTACTCACAAATTATTAGTTTTCTTTCGCAAACAAAACTGACATGTTGGAGACTTCTACGCGGAAAGTTTGAGACTTGCTGGTATCCATCATATTTCATATTCATATTTTATTCGCATTTTGTTTGCGCTAATAATGCATGAATAAAAAGCGAATGGTTTGAGAACGAAAAACTTTCTGTTTGCCAAACATCCACAAACAAATCGCAAATTACTCACAAATCAGTTGCAAAAATTGTCGCGCGACCGCGGTGCAGCCTCTGCTGTAAAGCAAGTCTGTCGTGGTGAAGAGGGAGCTGAGTCGGAAGGTAAAGCTCTCAATTTATCAGTCAATTTACAGTCCTACCCTCACCTATGGTCACGAGCTGTGGGTAGTGACCGAAAGAACAAGATCACGAATACAAGCGGCTGAAATGAGCTTCCTTCGTAGGGTGGCAGGGCTCTCCCTTAGAGATAGGGTGAGAAGTTTTGTCATCCTGGAGGAGTTCGAAGTAGAACCGCTGCTCCTCTGCGTTTAGAGGAGCCAGTTGTGGTGGCTCGGGCATCTGATTAGAATGCCTCCTGAGCACCTCCCTGGTGTGGTGTTTCAGGAATGTCCAACTGGGAAGAGACCCCGGGGTCGACCCAGAACACGCTTTAGGGACTATGTCTCTAGACTGGTCTGGGAACGCCTTGGCGTTCCCCAGGAAGAGTTGGAGGGACATCTGGACCTCACTGTTTAGGCTGCTTCCTAATGAAGACCTTCTCATGACTTTCGCACAATATACGTATTTAAGATACGAATTTCAAAAATCGAAAAAAAAAATCAAAAAAATCAATTGCTTTTCTAGTGTGCACCTTTAGTGTGATCATCTAAGACGATTTCACTTGAAAAAAATGCATGGGATGAAAATTAAAAAGAGATCCAACCACTTTGACAGTTCATCCAATTGTCATGCAGCAGTTCAGAATCCTGACCCACCTATGTTACAGCTGATGAATGTCTAGCTTTGCTGTGCTGAAAACAAAAGATATTCTGTGTGCAGTTGAACTCCAGTTTATTGGATTTCAACGGATTTCACTGCTGCGTAAATATATGAAAAAAAAAACAAAAAACATTACATTACACCTGAGAGAACGTACTGCTGATTCTGAAGGAAATAGCCAGATAAAAGCTAGAACATTCTAGCACTTTCCTTGTAATGTTAATGTAAATAGTACAATACGTATTTAAGAAATGTTTTGTGGCATTTAAGAGGAGGCGAAGCTTCGTTACTAGTCTTAAAGCAGTGGCCTCTGACATTTACTGTAAATTCACTGTATGATTCCAATAGTTTTACAAACATTATCCACTGACCAATAAAGCATTTTACTCAGATCAGGACACTGCAGAAACAGCCGATCAGAACAGTCGAGGAAACTCCACTACCAGCAAAAACAATCAAAAAAACAAAACAAAGGAATTATATTTGCCAAACCAAATGCTGGACACAGGGAGCACAGGTGTCTTCCGCTACAGGAAATAACCTCAGAGTAACCTTCAGGGAACACTGACGACCTGCATCATGTGCTCACCTGGGTCATGATCAACTCCACTATCCTGTCTTAGGTGATCTATGCCTTAGCATCAGAAAGGAATTCCCAGAGCATGTATATAGGCTGAGGAATAAAAAGTGCCCTACAGAACATGATGGGTCAGTGAGATGACAAACTCAGTATAATGAAACCAACAGAGATTGCTTTCTGCTGGATTCCCACCACTTAAGCGTTGGCCATCTGACTGAGAGAGGAGTTTTAAAGAAGGCAGATGCTAGCAAAAAAAAAAGGCTATTTGTACCCAGGGGGTAATAACCAATGTGGCTATTTATATTCGTTCTATAAAGCATGGCAGAGCTGAGATAAACAGACAAACAAAAACAAAGAAAGATAAATAATTTTCATTTAAAATAAATTTCAATTCAGTACACTAAAAACACAAATATTTCAGCAGTAAAAAAATTAAAAAACTCACAATAACCTGGTTACATAAATATGCAGTCACTTAAAGTAATTCTTTATGATTTTATGACAGCATTCATTCATTCATTCATTTTGGGTTGGGGTCTATTAGTATGGCACATCTTGACGTGGCAATCTTTGCCCACTCTTTCTCGCAAAAGCACTCCAAATCTGACCAATTGCAAGGGTAACTACAGTGCATAGCAAGTGGATCCTAGGGGCAATTTGGAGCAGTCAATTATTTTAATGTGCATGCCTTTGGACTGTGAGAGGAAACCGGCGTACCTGGAGGAAACCCATACAAGCTTCAGTAAAACTATAATCTTTGTTACATGATTCATGATACTAATTATTCTTTGTTGCCCACATTCCACCACACCTGGCTTCTTGGGAAGAGCACTGAAAATAGACCTGCTCAAATCTTCTAGAAATTCTCTATCATCATAGATCTTCTTTATGACATATGCTAATTCTTAACTCCATCGTCTTCAAGAGCTTCAATCATATCGAAAAGCCACTCCATCTGGACAAACCGCTTAATTCCTTTTCATCATCCTGACTGCAGTTCACACTTCTGATTTCAGAATGTGTGGCTTTTCCACTGAATCTAGGATTCTTGGTAACCTAATGGTACAGCTAGCCAATATGTTCCGTCCAGCTCTTCATTATCTGATCCTTCTTGATCAGCATTGTTCCATCTCCTGCTCTGATACTGACAGATCTTAAACAGCCAATCGTCCTGCCAGATAGCTCGTTCACCTTCTTGTAGATGTTGCTGCTGTTACCTTCATTGCATTGGCATTCTGTCTCCTCACACTGATAATTCAGTTTGTCCAAAGCCTTATAGTCATCTTAGGAAAGTAAATTAAAATGAAATGCGAGAAACACAAGAATGGCTGAGTGATCAGTGTGAGCAGATAGACAGCAGATGTGTTCGATACCCTGGCTTTATTAAGGATAAGGCTTGTGTGTTTGTTTTGTGGCTGTGTGTGTTTGTGATCTGCTGGTCTAGATATTGGAACACTAGGTATGCGTGTGCCGGTTTGTCTAGTTTCTTATTGCACATCTTGTAGTGTCAGGGCTACATATATGTACTCTGACCCTAACCCTAAATGGCCAATTTATGCCTCTGCATCAAATCTCTGTAATAGGGAGCAGCGTAGCCACATACCATACTCTGTACAGTACACATTAGCCTGATGTACACTTCACCGGAATCATGCTGCATCAGCTTCGACACATTTCCGGCTTCTCCTTCTCATCTATCAATTTTTTCTATCACAATATCAAGTTAATATAATTATACAAACTGTAAAACTCTATAACAGCTTTAGATAATTATAACAGCCGAATGTATTCTGCATCTACTCCTCAGGATTTACATCCTATGTAGGTATCTTGACGCCTCATCCCTGAGTACACAGTGGGATTTTCATTTTGCGGAAAGGCTTTCAGTAAGACCTTTCCGGGTTTATCATTTAAAGTACTTGGCAGATGCTCTGAATAAAAGCAACTAACATTTATCATTTTTGTATAACTGAGGGTTAAGGGCCTTCCTCAAGGGCCCAACAGTGGGAGCATGGTGGTAGTGGGGCTTGAACACCCAACCTTTGGATTAGTATCCCTGAGCCTTTACCACTGAGTCACTCTTTTTTTTTTTTTTTTGACCAATGCAAGTAGAAATGCACTGTTTGCAATTTAAGGGAATTTTGAGTGTATTTGGACTTGTGCAATTCATTCATGTTCATTTCTTCTGTTGATTACAGTGTGAAGTTCACATTAACGTCTTCAAACTGGGCATGTTCATCTGTATAT
>JBCNYH010000006.1:27225841-27236116 GCA_039654325.1 Tandanus tandanus
AGTCGGCTGAGATGGGTGCCAGCCTCCCCGCGACCCTAATTAGGAATAAGCGGTTCAGAAAATGAATGAATGAATGTTTAATTTAGTGTAAAGAGCCAAACCCAGCATAATGAGGAGTCTTCCCAGCAGCAGTATAATAGGATCTCTATTCTTAAAGGGCCACTGTATTAGTTCACTCAGAAAATGTCATATTCCTAGCAATAGATCAAATGAGTCATCCTGTATCCAAATGCTTTGCTTAGGTTTTTCTCATATGTCTAAGACACCAAACAAGCTAATCAAAGCTAATCTAATTTAGACCCATTTAATCTCATTGGGAGAGGCTCACATGATGACATTTGCTAGCCATTTGTGGGCATAATTGGATCTTTTTATGAAGCCAGGCAGCCCTTAAAGCAAGCTCTCAACCCCAAATTAATTTATTGTCTCTCAAAGGACACCTGTCACATACTCTGATCTGTTCCAGAAGGAGAAAGAATTATTGTAAACCCCAAGCCCACTGCAAAAACTACCAATCAGATAGACACATGATAACATGAAACTGAGGGGGGATGTCTGACTCGGAATGGTCTGTCACAGCTGGGTGAGTATAGATAAAAGCTTTAAGGGTGGCCCTTTAAAAACCTTAAACAGGTTGCTGTAAGTCTAGGGTGAAATCTTACACTTGAGGTTAAAAAAAAATAAAGAAAAAAAAATACATTGATCAAAAACCAAAAAGAAAACTGTGTTTAAATAAAACCTGAGCACTAAATAGAGTTCATATAAATTAAAGACAATTAAAAAAAAAACATAATAATAAATATAAAAAAATAATCCTCCAATAAAGAGTAAATGTTTATTTCAGTGTTTGTTTGTTTGTTTTTAAGTTTTTTAGAAGGTAATGTAAGTGCTTTTCAATATCAACTCTCTCTGACTGTTTTGGCTGGTGTGTTTGTGTCTGTGTGTGTGTGTGTGTGTGTGTGTGGGGGGGGGGGGGCAGAAATACATTATTTGTATAATTTATATTAGATTCATTGGGAATAGACTAGATTACTCACTTACACTCACTTATTTGTTAAACCACTTAATCCTATTAGAGTCATGGGGAGGCTGGAGCCTATCTTAGTTGGCGAAGGCGGGATACACTCTGAACAGCTTGGTAGACCATCGCAGGGCAACACGCACCCAACCATTTACGCTCACACTCACACCTAGGGCAATTTGGCACAGCCAATTAGCCTAATGTGCATGTCTTTGGACTGTGGGAGGAAACCAGAGTGCCCAGAGGAAACCCATGCAAGCGTGGGAAGAACATGCAAACTCCACACAGAAACATCTGAGCCAAGGAATCAAACCCAGGATCTTCCTGCTGTGAGGTGGACATGCTAACCACTACACCTACATGCCACACAGTTTAGATATTAAAAACAATATATATATATTTTCAAAAAAAAAAAAAAAAGAACACTTTTACAGTACATGGACCATTAATAGCAGAGATTCCCTTTGAAGGGAAGCACTGAAATTTTCATGATTTTTCATCCCTGTATGTCCGTCCTTAATCAATCCCATGTCTGTATGCATCGCAAACCCCCTGATTGATTATTAAGCATCGCTGAGTTGCATGATGATAGTTTTCAATGATACCTTTTAAAGTTTTAAAGTTAAAAACTTTTTGCTATTATAAGTTTTATCATTATAATATCAGAAAGGCTTTATGCATCATTACCATCATAAAGAGTTAATGATGCAAAAAGCCTCTCTGATATTATAATCATAGAAAATAGAGATAAAGAGCAACAGAATATAAGTATTTTTTTCCTGAAAACAAATGTATATGCAGAGTGAAAACATCTGATGCCAGAATCCTTATATCAGTAGGATGGAGTATTTTTAACAAACAAGCAGGTTCACAATGATTCTATAGATTTTTCAGGAAAACATCAGTGCAGTAATTAAGAAACACAACACACAAAGACCTTATGGTGAGCTCCGCTTTTAGGCTCTGCATAAATCAATATATTAATCAGTTAAATAGGCTAGAAAAAAAGGTCTGAATAGCTGACTGAACTTGAGCACCCCATGTTGTCATAGTAACAGTGCTTTCAACATGCACAATTATTAAGATTGTCTACAATGTAAAAAACTCTGTGTGGGGTTTCTCCCCATGCTTGTGTGGTTTCCTCTGGGTACTCTGGTTTCCTTCCCCAGTCCAAAGACATGAACATTAGGTTAATTGGCTATTCCAAACCACCCCTAGGTGTGAGTGAACGTGTGAATGGTTTTGTTTGTAAGTGTGCGTGTGTGTGTGTGTATGTGTGTGCGCATGTATGTGTATGTGCGTGTGTGTGTGTGTGTGTGTGTGTGTGTGTGTGTGTGTTGCCCTGCACTGGTCTGGCAAGCGGTTCACTGTGTACCCCACCTTCAAACACTGTCGGTTGCGATGGGGTCCAGCTTCCCGGCCATCCTAATAAATTTACACAGTTTGGCAAATGAGTAAGCACAGTGTAAAAAATTACTACATCTTCACCTTATAAGCTTGTTTCCAAATGAAGCTGAAACTGTTTATTGACAAACAAACTGCAAATGAAAATGTGAGAACGGGGGTTTTAGTTGGCAGATAAATATCTGAACATTGTTACAGCATAAAGTACACATTAACCCCCTTTTATTATATTCAATAATTTTATTATCCGTATTATCCTATTAACCCCAGTGAGCTAACTGGGTTATCAAAGGCCAGCCATGTCTCTCACTGTCTGTGTGGAGAGGCATGTAAAAGAACCATTGCTGTCATTCGAAAAGAGTAGGCCATAGGGTTGCCGTCAGCGTTTTTCTGCCCTGCAATGGCCTGGCGAGCTGTCCAGGGTGTACTCTGCCCTCGCCCAGGGTTGGCTGAGATGGGCGCCAGCCTCCCCTCAACCCTAAATAGGATTAAGCGGTTCAGAAAATGAATGAATGAATTATCCTATTATTTTATTTTCAATTTCTAGAGTGGCAGGAAAGCTGGAGCCTACCTCAGCCGACAATTGGCAAAGGCGGGGTACACCCTGAACAACTCGCCAGTCCATCACAAGGCCAAAACGCACACACACACACAACCATTCACACTCACACCTAGGAGCAGTTTGCAACAGCCAATTAGCCTAATGTGCATGTCTTCGTACGGTGGGAAGATACCGGAGTACTTGGAAAAAAATCCATGCAAGCACATTTAAACTCCACACAGAATCACCCTCGCAGAGCCAGAACTCAAATCCAGCCTTTTTGCTGTGAGGCGGGCATGCTAACCACTACACCACCGTGCCACTCTTAACATAACATATTATATAATCTTACTGAGATATAGGGTAAAAAAAAGGAGTTAGTCCTCTATTTGGCTTTTAATCTCACAATCACAGCAGTAGTTTATATACTTATAAGCTACTACAATACACAGCAAATAGTAATCAATGACCTCTAAATACTGAGCCTTCTTTCACTCAAGGAGGTCAGCAGCTAGCTGTTGCCATGGGTTTGAAGGAAAATGAGTGGTCATCAGAGGTTCTGTTGTGACAGAAGTAGCCACAATATTGTGTCCTTTGTCCTGGTAATACACTTTGCCATTAAAGCATTTTCATCAGAGTCCCATGCCCCTTACATGCATAACATTCTTATGAACAAATTTGTTCTTAAATCTCACTTATGCATATTTCTGCCATTCACTAATATTTTCTTATCTATGATTTTTTTTTAGCTACAAACAGAATCTACACACATGAAAGAGCACTCTTACACACATATCGGTGCAGAAGAAATGTTGCAAAATCGCTACTATTTTCCTGATAACTTAGGAGAGAGTGCATCTTCGAAACCCATGCAGACCAACTTCAAAGCCGTATTCAGCTAAAACAGTTTTTCCCATGGAGCTGTGCAACACCTTGAGCCAGCACTGTGGGCCCGCTGTGGGTGTTTGGACTTTTTTCTTAGCCTCTGATTTCATTATTTTTTATTTCCACTATTTTAATTGCACTATTCCTACTGCTTATTATAATATGGCATCTGGAATTTTTGTCCTAGAAGAGAACTTCCACTTCATAGAAAATAAAATTCTTCCTCCTCTTAGATTCCAGCAATTCCATCTTCCAGCATGCCCCATTGTCCTTTTATGGGAATTTAGGGATGTTCACCTATGGGAATAAGGCACGTGCTTTCAATTAACGAAGACAACCATTTTAAGGACAACTGCGAGCAAATATGAGGTTTAAGAACACGTCATGAATCTGACATAGACTTTTCTTATGAATTTTCTTCAAAGCAAATTCAGGAAAAAACTTAAGAAGGTATTCAGAAGTATTCGCTTTCCTTTTATCAGATCGCCATCCATCAGCAACAAGTCAGTTCTATATTGTCCCCAGACAGAATTGGGTGATGACAACAGATAAACTGAGCACCACTATCACCTTTTCAAAGGCTCTCTGCTGCACAGCATCCCATATCCAGCTTGTTCAGCTTTTAAAAGATCCCAGTTTGGCCTTTAAGTTCAGCTATGCTGGGGAGGATTTCTGCCACATCCTCAGGTGTTGCCTTCTCTGTGATTGCCCTGCCCTGTCACTCATGTTTAGGCCCCATTTCTGCAACCTCTGCAACACCTTATTTGGTCTATCCTCATGTTGCTTTAGTGTAGAGCCAAACACCAGGGTGTCATCAGCAATGCAGACAGTTCCCTCTAGGCCATCAAGTATCTGTGTCAATTGTTTCTGGAAATGCTCCAATGCCAATGATATTCCAAATGAAAGTTGATTGCAACAACATCCACATGGTGTGATGGTGAGTGGGGTTGAATCTGCCAAAATCTGACATTGGTAACCAGCATGGAAAAAAATTAAAATTAAAATTAAAAAACCTAGCTCCTGTAAGCTTAGCCAATGTCTCATTAATTACTGGAATGATGTGTCTTTCCCGGCAGACATTTTTATTCAGGAAGGTTAAGTTGACAAAGAGTACAAAGACCATCCCTAAGCACTACTCTGTAGTTTCCTCAGTGGGTAAAATAACTCCCCAACTCATCCAACCTCTAAGGCTTTTCTTGAGCATTTCCACTGAGGGGCAATGGCACCTGGACATAGCTACTAAAGACCTTTGGATACCAATATGTGTAGTTTGATTCAGATGTTTTCTCTCTATCTCTTGTGCTCTCTGATGCTATCTCTTTCTAAGCAGTGGAGTAACTTAAAGAGGCACTACATACACCTGATGGTTCATACATTTCTCTTGAGGCCAGTGCCAGCAATAAAACTTCCCTCTACAAAGGTGGGCAAAAAAAGTTTATAGGATGACTAAGAAGGAGTAATGCCGGAGTAATGAAAGTTGAGAGTCTCTTTACCAAGGGGATCCAGTGCTGCAACACCGATGGAAAAAGTGTGTAGTCCGCAGGGGAGACTATGTTGAAAAATAAACCCCATTTGACTAGATTCAACCCCTGCATGATGGTTAGCCTATGAACTTTTCAGCCCACCCTCGTACATGTATTGGAACATTTCATGACAGCACCAACATTTTGTTTGAAGGTACCATCTTTCCATGTATCCCATTTAAGTCCATGTGTTTTAGAATAGCTGTCACAGCAGCTCCAGTATTCAGATTGAACAAGCTCCGTTGATCATTTACTGGATCAGATTTTTTCAAAAAGTTCTTTAATTTATTAGGATGCATTGTATGATGTTGTCTTCATATTTTCTTTCATTTGAGATGAAACTCTGCATGAGTTTCTTTCTTTTTAGTTTTACAGACACGATGTGCTTTTATCTGACAGTTCTTGCACTTGGCTATGCGTGCAGTGCAAGCTTTGAAGTTTTGTCTGTCTTGCCACTCCATCCACATTTACTTATTGCCCCTCTTGCACAGCTCTTTCCGTTGTTTTAGAAATTAATTTTCCCCATGATGAATATTTCTGTTTGGGCTTCTCACTGCACTATTTTCTCATAGTACAGGCTGCTGATTTTTAGCTTTCTCACCTTGTCTTATTTTAGAAATGGCTTTTCTGAAAGTTAGCTCTGAATCAATCTGGTGCATCTCTGAAAGTACATGGTCCCTGATGCCCACTACCAATCGATCTCTGATCATCGCAATCCTGAGAGCTCTGTACTGACAATGCTCTGCATGTGTGTAAACAGCTGTAATGAAAGCTCCTGCTGCTTGTCCTGACTCCTGGCAGCATTTGCTAAATTTAGCTCTTCTGGATATTGTGTTATGTTTAGATATGGAATGTCTGTGAAAAGCTTCAATGACCATCTCATATTTTTTTCTTGTCATTGTTTGACAAAGCTAATATATGTATATTATCTGCAATATCTCTCACTGTGTAAATTAGTGTGCTCACTTGATATTCCTTACATTTTCAGTCTAGACTGTCTAAAGTGCACATTTTTCAAAAGTAAAAGCATTCAGCAGACTTAGGGAAAATAAGCAATTCATTCTCGTTTAGCTTCTCCTTCCATGGAGGTTAGCAATATATTTTGTCTGTAGCGTGGCTAATGCACTCTGAAAACTCCACTCAATTAAACAAAATAGAAGGAAATCTCTGCAGATTTGGTCGTGGCTGTTGCAGTTATGTGAGAGAGACGTTGTGGAAGACTTCTGACACCATGCTGTTTACTCCTAGGACCTATTTTGTAAATTAAAATGCTTGAGACTGAGATGCACTGGTTAAGTTTTTTACTAGCTCTCTTTTTCTGAACTCCTGCATAATGCATTAAAAACCCTTATTTCTACAGGCATCAGAGGGGATGTAGTGGTGAATGTAAAACCTTGTGGGGCTCGAGGGATACACTGACAGGTATAATATGCATGTTTAAATTAGGTAGAAAGAAAGGCCTTGAACATATTTTTCAATACTTTAATTTCCTTAAAATTCTTTAAAAAATGTCATTTATGTATCTATCTATCATCCATATAATAACTGAGATGTTTCAGTAGCTTGTTAGTGTCTTTAGGTGGTAAGGGTGCTAACCTTACGCACGCCCCCCAACCTGGAGGGACAGGGAATTTTCTGTCAGGGTTTCCTTCCCTTAGATTACCTCCTATCAAGGATTTCGAGCTATAATCTGCCTGGGTTTGTAGTTAAAGTTTTCCATCTCCTAGACAACTGCTTTTGTTGACGTTGCCAGTCCGTGGTTTGTAATCAGAGTTTTCCTTTTCCTAGATGGATTGCCAGCCAAGGCTATGGGCTAAATCTGACCAGCTATTTACCCATAGTTGGGGCAAAGGCTGGTGAGTACCAGGACGTGTCCACACGCCAGTGGGCCTGCACACTGCACCTCTGGGACCCTTTACTGCACCGAGATCCCCTGCAGTTTAGCCTGAGGTTGCAAAATGCTCAGTTACGGTGTGTTGCCATGGGGAGGCACCGCAGGAGTCTTGGTGGGAGAGAGGCTATGTACTGGCAGGGAGAGGCTTACGCACTCGGTTCTCCTTTTCGCCCAGGCCTAGGCTCTCCAGTGGGGCAGCTGAAAGCAGAGGTAATAAACACACAAAAACTGCTACAACACTACTGCACTACCACACTTACACAGGTCAATTAGGTCAATGGAGAAATGGTGTGTGTGTGTGTGTGTGTGTGTGTGTGTGTGTGTGTGTGTGTGTGTGTGTGTGAATTTACCCTAAAACAGCTAGATCGAGCCACCAGGTTTTTAAAGTACATGCAGAGGGTTATCATAATTTATATTCATGCATAATCTTTTTTTGACCAAAAATGGAGATAGCAGGTTCCATCAGCCGACAAAATGAAACAATACTATAACATTTATATTCACTATTGTGACCCCTACATGACAGACTGTTGTTTGGGAAACTCCACTTGATACACGTGTAATACCTTGGTTTCAAAACATGCCACTGGGAAAACCATCCACATATCACATAAGGTGGATGTTAACTTAAATCTTACTAAAGGATTTAATCACTGAGACAGTAGCAGTGAAAGCAGGAGTGTAAATGGTGGTTGGTCTCGGAAGCCTTTTCCACTGTATGAGATTCTCTGATATCAAAAAAGGAATGTTTCCCTAGCAACCATAGTTTACTCTAGCAACTAGATCCATATGAAACAAACATTGCATCTCTATCATAAGTAGTTGTGGAGATACAGGAATTGATAATGTTTTGGAACATGGAATGTTTTCATGGCAACCATGGTTACCAAACATTTACTTTTTCTAAAAAAAAAAAGTAATTTTTTTCATTCAATTAAATTTACAGAACCACTTTGTCCTTTATTAGGGTGGCAAGGAGGCTGGAGTCCATCGCCAAACACAATGAACAGCTCACCAGATCACAGGGCCAAGGTTTGAATAGCATTGTAAGATTTTTTTTTTTAAATAAACACCCCCAAAACAATGTTAAAATATTGCAGGTAACAGTTTCAGTAAATGTGTCATGAACATTGTTGAAATGCGGACAGCAACATCCCATAATGCCAATATTTCTCCAACAAAAATCAAATTATAAATGTTATTTATTTTGATTTAAAAAAACATCAACCTTCTAAACACCTCCCTCAAAATTATTGATTGACAATCTTGCTCCTGGGCGGCATGGTGGTATAGTGGTTACCACTACACCTCATTGAATGTCCTGGACTTGATGGGGGCGTTTTCTGTATGGAGTTTACATCCTCTCCCTGTGCTTGAGTGGGTTTCCTCTCATAGCCAAAGACATGCACAGTAGGCTAATTGGCTGTTCCAAATTTCCTCTAGGTGTGAGTGTGACTATAAATTGTTGTGTGTGTTGGGTCTGCAGTGGTCTGGCAAGCTGTTCAGGGTGTATCCTGCCTTCGCCCAGAGTCAGCCGTGATAGGCTCCAGCCTCCCTGCAAGCCTAGTAGGATTAAGTGGCTCAGCAACTAAGTGAGTGAGTAAGTGAGTGAGTGAGTGAATCTTGGTCCCACAGGAGTTTATTTATAAACATTGGGCCTACAGCGTGTCACAGTGGCAGCTAACACTGTGTATAAGTAGACCTAATATATTTGGTTTAAATTATGCCTAATCATCAACGATTGCCTGTGAACATAATCTGTTTGTTTAGGTCATGAAGGTGATTTATTAGATAAACACCGATAGCTCTGAAGATATCATAAATAATGTCATATTTCTTCTGTTGCATCTTACAAATATCTAACACACAAAAACCTCACTTAAATTTCCAACTTACCTTGAACTGAGACTAGATAATGTGTAAGGGCTCATTTTTATGCCCCATTTAGATACAAAAATAAGGACATCAGTTGGCATCAATGTTAAGCAACACATCCACTAGAGTGCAGTTTGTTTCCTTCCAACTCATGTTTAATTCAAGTCTGTCCCTGTGTACGAAGTAACATTATATACAGTAGCTGTTTATAACTTCTTACAAACTTGAATAACCTCTCTTAAAAAGTTCTGCCTTTATTACAATTTCTTCCTTGTGACTCTGTAGAACTGATGGTTGCGTCACGATTAGCAGCTGTATTGCTCTGTTCTGTCCACATCTGCAGGCATTGTGGACAAATAGACAAAATGAATGTAGAATATGAATGGAATGTGGTGTCTGTATCTGTCTTTAACATTAAGCATACACTGACTTAGAATTACACAGGTACTGAAAAGAAAACCGCCCTTATCCCACGTTAGATGGCATTATACTTTGATGTCTTGGCATCGTCAAAACAACGTTATGAATAAACATCATGTACATATTCACAATAAACATTATGGTTAAACAATGTCACAATGTTCATGTTTTGTGCAACCAAATTACAACGTTTATGCAACATCGCAGTGATGAAATGTGAAGGGTAGACCTGTTCCTTAAACATCTTTCATTATTATAAACAATTTTACATTAAAATCCATGCAGGATTTGATGTTAAATTTGACCGTATTCCCAACTATTAATAATCCACACTACAATGACTGCTATTCATAAAACTTTCACAGAAAAAATAAAGATAGTTGTAGTCCAGTCCATTAAGTTTCAAATCAATACTCTCACTCACTCATTTGCTGAACCGTTTAATCCTACTATGGTTGTGGGAAGGTTAGAGCCTATCCCAGCCAACACTGGGCAAAAGTAGGATACACCCTGAACAGCTCGCCAGACCATCACAGGGCCAACACACACAGAACCATTCACAGTGTGCATATTATTATTATTATTATTATTATTATATATATATTTTTTTTATTATTATTTTTTATTTTATTTAAATAAAACCTGTCCTGTCCAGCATCATAGCAAGCAGAATGGCAGTCTGGTTGCAGTGTTGTGCCGAACAAATTTGCTT
>JBCNYH010000006.1:27240552-27255600 GCA_039654325.1 Tandanus tandanus
ATGATTTCAACATGCCTAGCAGGTAAGATTTAACATATTTAAGCATACTTATATCCTATGTAAGACTGGACCTTTAACCTAGTCTACTAGCTGGCATGTCCAGTGTTAGACCCATGCTAGTTAGATGCTAGCTGATCTTGTGTGTTTCTAACCCAGCCAGGCTTCTTGGCGAGGAGTCAAATTGAGGTGAGTTTTATGATCGTTTGACGACTTCTCCATATTCATTTCAATGGGATTTTTTTGAGTGGTTTTTGGCTAATTGTGTCGCCATGGTAACGCGAAACGCTAATAAAATTAATAGCACACTTCATGGCACCGAGACACACATTTTGATATATACATTGCGTGGGTGCACTTTGCCGTTCGGGACGCATTAATTGCAACAGAAGAAGAAGAATAAAAAGAAGAAAAAGTAGAAAATAACGAGCCCATTTTTTTCTGGTTGAATAGTAATATGTGTCTGCTTTTATGCGCAGCCACATAATTAATGAGCTCATTAAAGTTTTCAAATTAAACTGACTCAGAAATAACACTTTGCCATAATCAATCTACAAAAATGTGTCTGCCCAGAAAATTTATCGCATTGTTGTCCTAACAAGTATTTTCAGAACAGCACAATAAAGATTTGTAAATTTTTGAGCAAATTTTTGAGTGAATTTGGGGGAACTCGAATGCGGGGAATGTGTAAATACGCACACCTTGTTTGAACCAGTTTGAACGGGTCTTAACGAGCTCACTGCCACACCTGAGCAGCCGTTGGACATTTTCTGACAACCATTTTGCTCAAGCAGGTAAGCTAATTATGTTTTTACTTTCACCATGTTAAATTACGTTAGCTCACACTGCTTATTTTGACTGTAGTTTTAAACTGTGACACTGTCTTTAGTCCATAATTACTGTAATAAAGTCCTAGTGCCGAGCTATCACCTCGAGTTCACAAAATCATTACTTGCATTATTTTTAATAAAATGTGTAAATATTTAGTGGAGATATGACTCCATTTAACAAAGGTCACTAATTTTAAATTTCCCACCACTAGCGCTCCGACTTAATTTTGAGAAGTTCCGACATCTGCGTGTGACATAAGCAGGGGGACGCACTCAGCCTTGACATTCATTAGCAAGCTAGTATTTCCTATGAAAAATGAGCACAGAGTGAACACTAGGATTTCAGTATATGCATTCTTAAGACCTTAAATTTATTAATAGCTCAAGTCCTGGCTCAGTAATCATGCCTCAAAGTGTATAGTGGCAGGTTGCAGCAAAACATCACAGGATGTTGTTAGTTTATTCAGTTTACTGTCCTGACCCAGATGAAAAAGAAAAGCATGATGAATGGATTAGGAAGTTAAACAAACAAGCGCAGACTGGAAAGTTCCCAGCATTCATTCCGTTATTTGTAGAGACCATTTTACTGCCTCAATGTGAAATGGCTGCAGGTTTGACAGCTGTCATGCAACCAGCACTGCTACAGGTGTCAACAGTAACACCACCACGTTCAAAAGCTGTCAACAAGCTTGAACAAAAAATGGAAAGAACTCCAATCTATTTAATTTAAAATAAAAACTCTCACAGAGATATTTCCATATACTGGAGCTCAGTAAAAAAAGTGTCCTGTGTGTAATGTGTAATGTAACCTCAGCTCTGTAAAAGATTTCATTTAGAAATAGCTGATTTCATCTATATTAACTTTACAGTTGGTGCAAGAGGCACACACACAAACACATACACACACACACACACACACACACACACACACACACACACACACACAGCAGAACACACACACACACACACATACACACAGCAGAGCTGAGATCTATTTTATTTTAATATTTTTAGCTGTAATGTTTTTATTGAAGTAACAACAACACATTTTAATTGAATTTTAGCATTTATGTTACTTGTCATGTAATCATAATCCAAAATTAAAATTAATTAGCAAATTATATGCCTGATATAGTAGGAGAGTGTGTTTCCCAAGCTGATTCCCAATACACGTTTTCTTGTTTCTGTTTTTGTATTGTTAATGTATTCAGCTCCTGCATTCCTTCTGTCTTATGAATGGTTGCTTTATCCCATAATGGCTGCCCGAAATGGCTTTCAGGCAAATTGGGCAGTGCGATATTGCATAATTCTGGATAACTTTATTCTTATTATTCTTCTAATTTTCACATTAGTATCTAGTTTGTACCAAACACTTTTATCAATATTGCATCAGTGACAGTGCCTTTACAAACTATTGACACAATGAGATGTTTAAAACAGTAGTCATCACTAATGTAGATATAGTAGCAATACATATAATATTGATTTACTTCCGAGGCTTACTTAAAAGTAACACGAAATTATCATACAAAGCAAATCTTTTTAAAAATTCTTCCAAGGAAGCAAGAAAATTGTAAAAGTACTTTAGCGTGGAATATATCACATATTGAGGTGAATTGTGTTATTTATGGTTACAAATTACAAATGTGCTATTTGTGTCTCTTGTGTTTCAGGAGTGAATTTCATGCAATGCAGATTTTGCAAATTCGCAAGCTCTAGTGAAAAGACCCTTTTAAAGCAGACTTGCTCTGGTTAAGGAAATGAAGAAGAAGAAAAAGAACATGACATTGATACAGCAGAAGATGGAGCTGCTGTATTCACTTAGGCGGAAATAGGTCATGGAGTGTCAGCCTATGGTATCTGAGGTCTAGGAGAGATGGCCTTCTTCTGTGTAGGTAAGGATGTCCTAATTTATTTA
Organism: Tandanus tandanus; assembly: GCA_039654325.1. Lineage (NCBI taxonomy): Eukaryota > Metazoa > Chordata > Actinopteri > Siluriformes > Plotosidae > Tandanus > Tandanus tandanus. The sequence continues at coordinate 27,243,298 of JBCNYH010000006.1, forward strand.
GTAATTCTCTTAATTCTCTCAAATTGGGCAGGGATTATAATACTACATTGACTATAATTGAAGATGTACAGTATCTGCTATTACCACTTGTTTCAAGACCTCTCCTACACACTGCACCCACTACACCATCAGTCCTAAAATTTCTAATACCAGTGGGGTTTTGTGTGTGTGTGTGTGTGTGTGTGTGTGTGTGTGTGTGTGTGTGTGTGTGTGTGTGTGTGTGTGTCTGAGATTCTTTTATGTCCTCCCAATAAGTACATCACTTACTGCGATTGTTATGAATGTGTCAGTTACATTTTCATTGAGTTTTCAGTCCTCAAAACCCATGTTTACAAATGCCATTCTTTATTGCCAGTGTTAAATTTAAATCTATGGTCCATTAAATTCTGTATTAAGACCTAATATTCTTACCATAACTATCTTACTTCCATGGAAGGCCATTTCCACCAGTAAAAGAAAAATATTCTCCATTCTCAATTGTGAGCTCAGTGAGCTCCTTTGTCCTAGCCATGACTGTCCACAAACCAACTGCAGACAGTTGCTGTTTTTCACCTGTTGAGTTGATTAAAACAGCTGTTCCCAATGAATTAGGGTAACTAGAATGCTTTAGAACAGCTTGGACTATTTGAAATGGTATAGAACTTTGGATTTTCCCATAGATTGTCACACTTTGCAAAGGGTATGAATAATTTTGGACATGACACTTTTTGTTCAAATGTAAATGAAAACTGAGAAATAATGTTTTCCACAATGATGACTCTTGTACATCATCTTATTATCTTTTGGGAGAAGCCTGTGTCATTTCCAGTCAAAAAAAATGCTGGTTGAATTAAAGTAACTTTAAGTCCAAATTTGCCAGAAGTATGAATAATTTCAGGCTTGACTGTACTTTCTTAGAACAGAGCCACAGGAAAGGTGTTGGCTGCAGCAAAACCATGTTAGTGGACATGCTTCAGTAAAAATGTATGTCTAAAAGTCTGACCTGGGCTTTATCTTCATTACCATAAAAGATTTCTGATTTTGCTCCATGTATAAGCTCACTAAAGTAGTATACTAATTGAAGTACTTATGTTTTCCACTGGATACAATTTAGGCATCAGACATTGTGTCCCATCGAAAGACAGCAGCACTGAGAGGCCTACCCATTTTCCTCCGAGAAGATGCAACAAAATTTTTCCTGAAGTGCTTGGTAAGTTTATGTTTACGTATTCACATGTAAATGTTATGAATATGCATATCCCTTTACTTCAATAAATTAATAAACAGCAATTAAATAAGTAATGGTAACTGTAGGAAACAAGACAAGTAATTCAGGTAATGTTGCTAATACCTCATTCCCCAGTACAGGTTATCAATCCAGATAAATTTAGGGTAATGATTGCAGCTTTTTATGACTTTAACTCTACTCCCTTTTGTCTGCTTAAGGGAACCAGCTGGCCATTGTTGGCTGCTGTTCCTTAGTAGAAAATACTTATGTATAAATCTCATCACAAGGTTGGTGGGTGATAGCTACAGTCACTGATTAAAGAAAGACATGCCTTTTCTGGTTAAAACTTCCACAATTTGAATGGCAAGTCTGTATCATGATACTATTAGTTCTTAGTTTTTCTTAGGTTTCAATAATCCATCTGTTGTTTTTTCTCAGGACTCTGACATTTTGGACCCAGTGCTGCAAGGGTCATCTGTTGCCATCCTCACTGTACAACAAGATGACAATACATGGCATACATGTGCGAGACCAGACAATTGTGTTGGAAGGGAACATCATGCTGCATGACATTCCAGACCTCTCTACTGCATTGGCATACCACTTTGGCCTTCTGTATGCATTGAACATTGATTATCCAAAACAGAGGAGGTATACTTCGAAGCAATTCAGACCATCTTTTTCAACTTGGTGGCTCTTGAAGCTCACAGCGCACAAGGTCTCCGAAAAGCAAAGCTTTTGCTGTGACTGTTAATGGGAAAGCCAGATATGGCTTTAAATTATTTTCTTTAGCCTGTTCTAGTGCATTGTGGTTTTAACTGGGATGAGAGCAGATGATGATAATGGAAATTTATTTTTTAGTCTCATTATGATATTTTTTTATGAGACAAATTTTAATCGGTCTATAGTAAACTGTGGTTATGCTCATTAAAGACTTTAGTGTATGGTTACTATTCTATTTATGGTTACTATACTATTCTATTTCATGTGCAAGTGGTAAATTTCAATTTTTGCAAAAAATGCAGCCAGCAAAGGTTTGTGCATGAGTGACTATTTGTTGCTGGACACACTTTTTTATGAAAGTACTTTTTTTTCTTCTTTTTTTTAAACAAATGTTTAATATGTTTAAAATGTTAATATGTTTTAACAACATCTTTTTTTTTAAATGTTTTATCTGAGGCAATTAACCCGTGTTCACTGATAAACAGCATAAATATGTCCAACAACATTCTGGTGTAGTCTATGTTTTATTCAGTATCCATCTACAGTAATATCAATTTTCTTAGATTTATAAAGGTAAAATGTATGTTTATTCAACAAGAATATCTCTGTTTAATGAAGGTAGAAATACATGGTATTGAAGAGGCATTGAAGCAGGACTTTCTTTGTTAGCCTTACAGGATTATCCTCACTGGCTGAACAAGAAGATCCAAGTTGGCAGAACTCATGGTAAAACTTGAAAACCTTAGTTAAGTCAACAACAGCTTGCAAAAGTTGAGAAAACTCAAAAATCTCTTGCATCATGTTGTCTTGAAATTTTATGTTTTCTCAACTTTTTTACAGTGTAGCTGCTTTTGGAGAAAGTAAATGTTATTCAGTGAATCAGATTTAAAACTTATGTAAGCAAAGACCTCAAATTCCTCAAAACTAAGTGTTTTTCATCTTTTTGTTTTATTTTAATTAACATGTTAGATTTGAATCATCACATATTTTGTACATGCACTGGGCAGCATTTCTGACTCACAGCTCTCTGTGTAATGATTTGCATATTTTCTGTTTTTTCTTCTTTTTGATTCTCCAGTTTCCTCCTACTGCCCCAAAACAGGTGGACTGCCTATGCTGAATTGCCCACAGGTGCCTTGTGGTAAATTCTCCCACCCAGTGATGCTGGGATTGGCTAAGGATACACCATGACCCTGATCAGAAGAAAGTGGGTACTAAGGAGAAATAAATAAATTAATAAATGTACAGTCTGAGCCTCATGTAAAATATATGACCCTTTCCATGTAACTGATACAGCACCAATACATCTGCATGCAAAAGTAATCATGCAAATAATGTCCTTTTCCCCTCGAATCTTCTACCTGTTAATACAGAGCATACTTTGTTACAGGTGGTTATAAGCTCTGGACACAGAAACTGACCTGATGTGAACTTCAAATGACATCATATTCTAGGTTTGTGTGCAGGCGGAGACAGGGGAGACAGGGGGAGATAGGTGGAGTGCAACAGACAGAGACAAAAGGAAAGGACAGTGAAATACAGCCACATATGACATGAAGCAAACAGGAGTGCATCAGAAGAAAGGAACACAAATCAACAAACATTCTGATAAGATTTTTATTTACTCACTTTACCAGAGCTTCCTGAACTAACCTGGAGCTTTGGATAAGTTTGGTTCTGTTTTTGTATCTGGGATTCAGAAATGATGATTGTTTTGTACTCATGTGCGTATATTTTAATATAGCCTTCATATACAGAGTGTGTTCCTTATGGAGTTAATTTACATACAGTGACATCACCAAAAATCCAAAACAGACAGGGGGAGTGCAACAGAAAGAAAAAAGGAAAGAACGGTGAAATACAGCCACATACAACACGAAGAAGCATACAGTAGTGCATCAGAAGAAAGATATACAAATCACCAAACATTCTCTTTGGATAGGTTTGGTTCTGAAATGATGAGTGTTTAATTTTATTTATTTTAAAAACTTTTTTGTAGACATGCACATATATTTTATTATAGCTTTCATATGCAGACTGTGTTACTGATGGAATTAATTTGCATACAGTGACAAGAACAAAAGTACAAAATAGTACTTCTTTGCTGCATTGAGTAGTTCAGCATTTCATATTTCTTTGTTTATGGGTTTTACTTAGTTCATTATTATTTAATTTATAACTATAAAAAGACTGTTAGGGTTTTACAAAGAAGAGAAAGATCCACACGCAGACAGAAGTGGTGGCGAGCACAGTGTTTAATAGATAGGCAAACAATCCAAAATGGCAGACAAAGTCATGGTCAAAAAACAGGCAATGGTCAGAGATATCCAAGAAGTCAAAAACAGAGTATGAGGCAGAGGTATCCAAAAATCACAAAAAAACGGTCAAGGAACAAGCAAGTTCAAAAACTACTAGGCAACACAGACTTACAAACGCTGGAAAGGCACAGGAGAAAACTCTGGCATGACCTGGCAATGCTAGTGAGGAAATGGGCTTATATAGACAGACAAGTGAGGCAGGCAACGAGACACAGGCGAGCACAATTATGAGTTGATGGAAAGCCAAAGGGGACAAACAAAAGCACATAATACCAGTAAACAAAAAACAAACTAGCTAAAGTACTAACAAAGATTTGTTTTCCAATAAAAGAAATGACAAATTACTGATCTGTTTTATATGAAATAAAGTACTTGTTTCAGCTGACACTGGCAAACATGGGGTACACCCTGAACATTTCACCAGACCATCACAAGGCCAACACACATACACAACCATTAACACTCACTCTAACAGTTTGGGCCAATTTTGGGTTTGGGCCAATTTGCCTAATGTGCATGTCTTTGTACTGTGGGAACAAACCAGAGTACCCGGAGGAAACCCACACAAGAATAGGGAAGTCTACACAAAAATGTACAAGTCATGGACTCGAACCCAGGACCTTCTTGCTGTGAGGCGGACATGGCAACCACTATGCCACCATACTGCCCTACTACTATTATCATGTTCTTTTTTTTGTTCAAAGTTTTTTATTTTCAGTGAAACTGTAATAAAGGTGTTTTATAACAATGTCATGAATATGACATGACACTCTTGTTGTTATCAGACATCCACAGATCACATAAATAATGTTATTTAGTACATTTTGCAGCAGTTTTAAAGATGCGGGCAGCTGTGTCACATGTCACGAAGTGGAAAGGTGCTTGCTTTCCCCTCCCTGGTTGGTTGTGGTCATCTGGTATGGAGACAATACTTGACGGGTGGGAATTGGCTTCAACAAAATTAGGGGAGAAAAATCAGAAGGAAAAATATGAGTAAATTTGCTGAGCAGTGCCACCAGTGTGTGATCATGAACAAATTCAAGTTCAAGTAGCTTTATTGTCATTTCAACCACATATAGCTGACGCAGTACATAGTGAAATGAAACAGCATTTCTCCAAGACCTGGTGCTATATAAACATACAACATAAAGATCAGATTTGAAACAGTGCACAGACAATACAGTGCAAAAAAAAAGTACAAAAAGAAAAAGACAACACAAGAAGAAGACACTTAGTGCCGAAAGAAAGAAAAAGATGAGATGGAATTTTTTAAAAAAGGAACTTTTCAGCTGTCCTCACTATCCGCTGAAGGGTCTTGCAATCCGAGACGGTGCAGGTTCAAACTAGGCAGTGATGCATGATTTTGATTTTGATTTTGAAAACATGATTTTGTTTGTGAAATGTGTATTATATAGTAATGTGTGTTTACTTTTATCCCACAGAAATGGATCAGAACGGTGTTTGTATTCTCTTGTTTTGTGCAGGTCAGTGTGTGGTCACAATAACTTTGATCTCCATTTGTGTTTATAAATAAATCATGATTAAAACTGATTAAAGCTGTTACGTGTAACACTTGTGTATTAATCTGCCAAATCCCCTATCACGACTGTGTGTTTTCCATCTGATCATATTCTCAGACATTACGTCTGTTCTGCTCCACCATAATGTTTTATTAAGTGTAATGTTCATGTTTCGTGAATGAGAATAAAACCTGGAGTGAAGCTCAGACTTACTGCAGAGAGAAATACACTGATCTCGCCTCCATCAACAACATGGAAGAAATGATGAAGCTGAACCACACACTGAAGAAGGAAACTGCAGAGCAAGCTTGGATTGGTCTACAGAGAGAGGACACTGGGAAATGGAAGTGGTCTCTGGGAAAACAAACTTTCTACAGAGATGGAGACTCCTGCAGAAACTGGAGTAGTGGAGAACCAAACAATCTAAGGGGAAATGAGTTCTTGTTGCAATGGGAAATATACGTGGCTTTTGGTTTGACCTCAAATGTGACAAAACATTTCCTTTTGTGTGTTATGGAGGTATTATTTTTAAATAAATGTTAATAAATATTATGTTTATACACTAGAGAAATCTAATTGCCTGATCAGTGTTTATTGTTTTATAACTTTATACATTTATCACCAGTTTTATTTTATAGATTTTCCAACAACAATTTGTAGAAATTACAGACAATTTAAAGTTTAACTTTATTTATTTTCCAGAAAAGCTCACATGTACCAAGAAATACATATTTATTAATGAGAATAAGACGTGGTTTGATGCGCAGATCTACTGCAGAGAGAAGCACATCGACCTGGTCAGTGTGAGGAACAAAACTGAGAATGAGGAGATCAGGAAACTCATTAATAATTCAGAAAAATTGACATGGATTGGTCTGTTTAATGACTCCTGGAAGTGGTCAGATGGGAGTAATTCCTCATTCAGATTCTGGAGTTCTGATCAACTGTATAATATAGATGATACTAAGAAATGTGCTGTAGTGAATATGACTAAGAAAAATGAGAATTTCGCCTGGAATGATCAGAACTGCAACAAAAGCCTCCCATTTATCCGCCATGAGAGTGAGTTACATTACAATAAATCATCACTGGTTCTATCTATCTATCTATCTATCTATCTATCCATCTATCTATCTGCCTGCCTGCCTGCCTGCGTACCTATCTATCTATCGATCTATCTATTTATTTATTAATTTGTTCATGTGATTAATCTACTTATCCATTATTTCTTTGTTTGTGTCACCAGATAATCTGATCCTGATGAAGGAAAATCTGACCTGGAGAGAAGCTCTGATCTACTGCAGGATCCATCATCATGACCTGGTCTCAGTGCGCACTGAGGAGATGAAGCTCTGGGTGAAGGAAGTGGCTCGAAATGCCTCCACTGAACACGTGTGGCTTGGCCTGCGTCACACCTGCACTCTGGGCTTCTGGTACTGGGTGACTGGAGATGTGATCTGCTACCAGGTCTGGGCCCCGGGGAATGGAACTGGATCCAGAGACTGCGGGAATGATGAGAGAACCGGAGCAGTGCAGTCTGGAGGAGAGCAGAAGTGGATCAGCCTGCCTGAGAGCCACAAATTCAACTTCATCTGTTCTACCTATGAAGGTTAGTCAGTGTGGTGGTTTTGTTTGTGCTGTCATTAACATCTTATATTTTATTCTTCCAATCTATCCAGACGTCCATAATTTTACAGATGTTTAGTCCTATACCTAAGCTACATATCATGGATTGTTTTAATGGATGTTATTCATGTGCGTTGTTCTCACTATGTTATATTTATTTTGTTCTTTAAAAGAAGGGGGTTTAAGGTAAACAAGATGAAATAAATTTACTTCTTTCATAATGTATGTTTCAGCATGTTACACAATATTTATTGTTTTATTTTTAATCTGGATAATTAAAGTGTAAGTAACATATTATAAAAGTTTAGGTTACACAACATTCATTCATTCATTTTCTGAACCGCTTAATCCTAATTAGGGTTCCGGGGAGGCTGGCGCCCATCTCAGCCGACTCTCTTTATGAAAGTCAGCAATGGTTCTTTTTCCTCTTACCACAGACAACGAGAGACATGGCTGGCCTTTGATAACCCAGTTAGCTTCACTGGAGGAACAGCAGCGACAACCCGTTGAAAGTGGGGTTTGAACCGCTGACCTTGGGATCAGTAATCCAACACCCTACCACCGGGCCACCACTACAACAATTCAGTTTAACATGAAGTTATAATTACAGGACTTTATTTAATAAAAATTAAATACAATAAAGTGTACCTGTGTTCAATTTGTATTGCTATCTTTTTTAAACAATCATGTATGACATCAGCGGTTCCATCAGGCAACGTCAGTCCTTGAGAAGTGCGTGCGAGTGCTTCCACAGTGCTACTACTACTAGGCATGCACAGTGACATGTTGCCTTCTTCATTGACTGTTTCCCTGGTTGTGATGCAAATGTGTTGTTTTGTCCTATTGCCTGGGCTGCGTGCAGCAGACACCAGTCTAAGATAACACATTATCAGCCAGTGCTCAGCTGTGGCACCAGAAAAATTGCGGAGTGCAAATCATATGGCTGCACAAACGACACAGAAGCGCAGAAAACATAACATCTGCACAGGCAGTACTCTGAAAACATTTCTTTTCAGACGCAATTCAGTAGTCTGTGAAGACCACTTCAACCCAACCTGCTATCGGCGTGACCTCCAGGCAGAACTACTTGGCATGAAGCCCAAGCTTTTACGCTAAAACCGGAAGCAGTTTCTACAAAATTCCTTCATAAAAAATTAAAGCATTACAACGATTGTAAGCAGCGTCTCGCCAAAAGGAACTAGTAAAAGTTAAGAGCCTTTAGTATACGGAAAGTTTTATCACTTAAAATGTTGCTCGCTGCTTGTTTACTTGTGCTGGACGACTCACAAGTTAATGTCAAATGGCTGTTTCACATTGGCACAGCCCCCACTAGTAATCCACACAATAAAATTACCCAGTATAGTGCTTTTTATGGTCATTTATGTTAAAATAAACTCTGTATCGCTTAAACATATTACATTACGTATAAGTTATGTTGTAAGAATGACCAATACCGGTACTCTTTAAAGTTAAACATATTCATCATTTAAGCTGAAACTTCTGTAATTTAATTCTCTATTTTTTGTATTTTACTCTTTAAAGTGTATGTCTGAATTAATGAATAGACTAGTGTGTGTGTGGGGGGGGGGGAGTAAACTGTGTTTTTAATCAATGGTGATCTCTCTGTACCTGCCATGTCAGTTTTTTTTTTTTTAAATAGATTTAAATATGGAATGTAATAATTATAGGACATATTTTCTTCAATAAAATAAATATTTTGACTTGCAATTTTGTTGTGTTAATCTGAAGGAATAATGTACATGAGCTGTAAAGGGGTAACTTTTATTTTTTTTAATTATTAATAAGTTTTATGGTTCTTAAAAATACGTTTAAAATTACTCACCCTTAGCAGTATATTAGACAGGAGGGAGATTAAACAGTTATGGTTTATAAATAGCACTGCATCAAAGTCCACTCCCAGTCTTGTGCCTTCACTGCTTCCCCTGAACCACCATGCAGACCACTAACTTCCATTAGGAATAAAGAACCAATGACAAAAGTTATAATTTCTTTGTCGGTTTCTTGTTTGTTTACTTTATGAAGTGAGAAAACTGAAATATACAGGAGGAAAAAAGGTTTTAAATCAATTTACATAAACATTCACTCATTCCATTCAATGAGTGATAAGAATCAAATCCGTAATTCTCATATTATACATTTCTTAGTAGCCTACGCAGCAAACTAAAGTAGATGCTAAGGGCTAGATTTACTAAACAGGGCAAAACAGTGTGTTGGTACAATCCTAAAATAGCACTGATTGGTGCAGGCAATTCATTTTAATATGACATGCCTGATCTGTCAAGAGCTGCACAATGTAGCACTTCGTCACATACAAGCAGATCATATTCAGCTGTGGGTAATTTACTAATAGGACAGGCACGTTTTGTTGTCTGTAATCAGAAAAGCATATAAAGTAAATTATTCACACTCTCACGGAACACCATGGCAATGCAAAAATAATTAAAGGTAAATAGATTAATAGATCAGTAAAACGTCTTATTGCAGTGAGGATAAAACATCTTCTGAACTGCTCAGTTCTTCTAAGCAATTATAGAGTTTGTCTGCTGCTGCTGCTCATCTGCCTGGCCAGGAGGATGTGGGACGATGTCTGTAAAAAATTTTGGAAATTTTAAACCATTAAACCATGTTAGCTTGGAGGTTTTACTGAGGTTCAGGGAAGAAATGAAGCCCATGAGCAGGGTGCACATATTTGTTAGATTTTTACACCCATTCACTCTCTCAGTTTCATCTATCACTGTGATCACAACAGTTGGAGTGGCAGTGGCACTCTCCGCTGCTGCAGCACTGCCCAGTACAATGATATTCATCACAAGCTCAGTGAAGCCATCTTTGATATGGTCTTTGCTCACATTCTGTCAAACACACAACATAGAACAAGGTGGTCAAAAACTGTACTCTACTATACAATTTATACAGACAACCCAGCACTGTGCATAACTACTATCGAAAACCATTGAACAGATGGGAAATAAAACACTAAAATTTACCTGGCCATCTTTAATGCGCTCCTCAGTTGATTCACCCAGGAACTGAATGAGGCAGCATATTACTCCATCCTGCCTACTTATCTGTTGCTGTGAAAAATACAGGTAAAAAAATACAGGGAATGTAACAGCTGTACTTTTATATGCAACAAAGTAGACAGGGAGCAGCAGACCCATAAGTCTAACTCAGTCTTAGTCTGTATTAAGGATTAACATTATTAAGCAAATGACAGAATCTTCAGAATTTTACCTGAATGAGTGAATATTGCACATTTCTTATTTTTGTGCCTGCAATCCTGCCCGTTGCTTTGAAAATGGTCAGGGGTTTTGTAATGTAGAAATCCAGCTTTGTCAGAAAGGTTTGCCCCAGGTGGATGGATGAGATTCTTTTAAACTCATCCTTTAGCTAATAAACATAAAAAACAATACACAATGTATTAGTTATTTTGAAATGGGTGTGGATATGTGAACATCCTGAATATGTCACATGCTCAATTTTATTATTGTTTCAAATTTTAAAATATTTATTTATTATGACAGTATTTAACTCTCTGTCCAGCATTGAACATGCAGGTCTGACTTTCGCAGGTTGGTGGTTCACATTCTCTAACCTTCGGCATGCCTTCTCCATTTTGTCAACGACAATCTTGTTATTGGTCTTCTTTTTTAATTACAGTGAGTAGAACAGCTCTCTCTCTCCTTCTAATGTTTCTTCACTTTCCCTAAATTGAAGTGGTGGTAAATAATTAACTTCAGCCTTTTTGGTCCTTTTGATGCCTTTAGGTTGTGGCTCATCATTCATACTCTTTCTTTTCAAAGAGTTAGCATCTAACTCCAGACAAGGAAGTTGGAGGCCTCTTAATTTTGCCTAATAATTACCGATTTCATATTTGATTTATATTTCGCTGTTGCCATCCATACATTCCATGAAATGATCCAGGTATTTTGAGGCATGGATAATTCTTTGCCAAGGCTTCAACTACATTCATAACTTGGATTCCTGTTGGGTATGCTGTGTAATGAAATATTGTCTCTGCTAGTTTCCCAAGGATGCTGCTTCTCACTTTGGAATTGTTCAAGAGGGTCCCATCTTTTTGGTAAGCTTTGTTTCCTGTAAGCTTGTTCCAATCAACATCTGTTTCTTCCACTTTGCTGAGGTCTAGAAAGACTGGATCGGGTTGTACAACTTTCATGGTATCCTTGACCTGTATGTCTTCTATTGAGGTCAATGTGAAGAACTCCCCCCTGAACTCCATGTCTGTTATATCAGGGTAAATTCATCTGGAATGTTGAATGTTCTCCTGGATAATGACGGTAAGGTCCTGAAGAGTATTGGGGATACCCGAAGGCAGAATCAATTTATGGATGGTATGCTCATCAAAAATGACCTGAAGCTTTGTTGGAGTACATATCTCAACAGGTAGGGGGAAATTGCATCAAAAATAGAATAAATAAATAAATAAATAGGCTAATACACAAATGTACCAACTGATACTGTTTAGTATGAATTTGAATGATATATTTAAAATTAAAAAGGTAAAAAGTAACAACTTGTCTTCTTGCAATGAAATACATAGCCAGTGGATAGAAATCAACCAGTGCTTTCTGTTCAAGTACTTGCATGTTGCCTGTGTCCTCTAACTCATAGGTCTTGAGATTCTCATTATACCATGCATTTAGTAGTTTGACAACAAAGACTAGGTTACCAGAAACCAAGATAATCTGTAATACCTCAGTGATGTCAGTAGAAAAACCTGCAGTTGAACCATAACACAGCAACATTCCTGGTGCATAGCTTGTGTCTAAAACGGACACTTTGTGACATGTTGTTATGATAACTACCCGGAGACAAGAAGGGTAAACTTTAACCACGTTTATTGTGACCAAGTAAACTATGGCTCGGG
>JBCNYH010000006.1:27280364-27294202 GCA_039654325.1 Tandanus tandanus
TGTGTGTGTGTCTAAAATTAGGAGTTACAAATATCTATGTAAACACATCCAGAATGAATCCTCTCAGTGAGTAATATGTACAGTATCATCAATATGATAAACAGTAGAATGTAAATTTAGTGCAAAATGTAAATGTATAACAGTGGATGTTGTTGCTATATGGAGGAGTTGTACAGTCTAATGGCCACAGATAGGAATGATTTCCTGTGTCGTTCAGTGGAGCATTTAAGTGGTATCAGTCTCTCACTGAACGTGCTCCTGTAACTGGTCAGCAGGTTGTAAAGCGCGTGGGAGGTATTGTTCAGTATTGTCCTCAACTTGGATGCAACGGACAAAATCTGCTGGTCTGAATACATAATCCATTAATCAGAATGTCCGGTAGTAAAGTTGGGGTACTTAGGTAGTTCAGCAATTGTCCGTTAGGCGGCCGTGGCGTGCGTGCTACTAGTTGCTTACAAGCGTTGGATGAGCTGTGGTCGTTTTCTGCAATTATTTGGTGTTTTTTGCTGTTTTTCTGTCCAGTGCCATCATTATGCCACCCAATGTCTAGAGGTAAAAGAAAATGTCGGAGGTGAGACAGTCTCTTGACATGCTCATAGCTTATGTTGTTGGCACTGATAACTGTGAAATTCAGGGTTATTATGAACATTTACGCACTTTAAGAGAACATATAATTTGTTAACAATATATTAGAGGCAAACAGTTAAAGCTGGATACATTTTTCAAATGTAGAACTACTCCTGAACCACAGCCAGGCTCATCACCATCACCATCACCATGGCCTAGCACCAGTTTGAGCACTGCTACAGATGGAATCAGCAGTGTTTTAGTGGAGTATACCATCTCCTCTGACTCATAGTAAATTGCTACTCTGAGTCCCCTATGATCACGGCAAAGATAAACCTCATCTCCCTCCACATAAGGTAAATGAAACGTACAACTGTATTTACATATTTATTTACATTAGTATTTAATGTGCTTACCTATTTATGTTAGTCGTTATGCTGCTTGTCATATGTACAGTACTTATGGACTTATAATGGAAATACAAGGAAAAACACCACTAATGTCCATAAAAGTGCTACCACTTTCATGGACATTAGTGGTGTTTTTCCTTGTATTTCCATTATTTTAATCCCCTTCCCACACTTCACAAAACACTTCATGTCAACGGACAACCTCTCCCCCAATTAGTCCATTAATGAGAGGCTCAACTGCATATTAAAAACCACAGAGTGATTGTAGTTAGATTTGTCTAAGCAATGGGAGTGGGCTTTTTAAAGATTCCCAGTATTGGTCATCCTTCTAGCATATTTTGTGCTTATGTAATATGTTCAAGCAATACAGATGCTTATTTTAACATAAATGACCATAAAAAGCAAAGAACAGGTAATTTTACCCTATGGATTACTAGCAGTATGCTAAACTGCAGGGTTTAGCAGTTGTTCCCCGGAAGTGACGTCGATACGTTGGTTGGGGTTGATGTCTCTTGTGGAGACAGTGAAACTTACATTGTAGTGACTCTGAAGATGAGAACACTGCCAGAGATGAACATGACAGTAAATCCAAAATGGCTTATGCAGGTAACATTTTGAAACAAAAATAAATGTTTTCACGATTTCTGCGTTTGTTGTTTGTTCAGCTTAGCACTGGCTGATAGTGTATTATGCTACACGGGTCTGTGACACAGCCCAGCCAATCCAATGAGTTCGCATCACCGCCAGGCTTGCAACAGCAACATGTCTCTAAGCATACCTAGAGTCATAACACTCACATGAACTTTAAAATCAGGCATGGACTGATGTTGACGGAAGGAACCACTGATGTTATACGTGATTGTTTTTACCAGCTAGTAACATTAATCCACTTCTGGTACCCTTTAACTTAAATTTTAGGACAAGCAAAGCTTTAAGTCTTTTCCTGAATTGCACATGAATTTGTCATCAAATATTTTTATTCCATTCATATACTATGCATTATATGACATGAAGTCAGAGAATACTGGTCTTTTTTCCATTTATTTTTATTTATTTATTTATTTTCTTTGCCCTGTTTATTTAATATTGTGTCATTATATGTTGAACACTGATAGCTTACAGTAACACATTAAGATTTTGAAATATCTCTTAGCTATTCAGATCTAGATCCATATTCACCCATAATCACACATTATCATGCACTTGTGTTTTGTACAAATGATTCTTGCCTTAAAGGATTAGCCAATCTGGATCACAACTCATCAGAGATTGCAGTGTAGCCAGATCTTGTTGAAGGGTATGCATGCATGTACAGATAAGAGAAACAATATTATTACATCCCTTAAGGCTACATGCTGTACTCATAAAACAATGCATCTTACAGCCCTAAAAAGTAAATATCATATTCACAGTTATAAGCAAAATGCAGTCTGTACATTGTCCACTTTTGATTAGGATAAAATGTACTACGTTTTTACTGAGCTTGCTGTGTCGTTGGATTTTTTGCTTTCAAAATTGTGTTTGTACATGTGTGCATTTCACTGAATTAAAGTCTGCATGATTTATTATAAACATTCTGAAGTATTTAGAGCACAGTAGTGACTGTCTAGTGACAGATAAAGAGGAAAAGATGAAGGTGTGTGTGTGTGTGTGTGTGTGTGTGTGTGTGTGTGTTAGAAACAAGAGGAACAGCAGAGTTACACTTAAGAGACTGAGAGTAAGTGATAAAACCAAAGTATATGACTAATCCTCTTAGTGTTGATTCAGAAGTCTGGATAATAATGAGGTCCCGGTGCTCTGTGCTGTTTTTCTATGAGGGTCGACTGGAGCCTAATTTTTGTTTAGTCTTTGTTCCAAAATAAGCTGCTCTTTACATGCTTACAAAATATTAGAGTAAGTTCAGCTTCTTATCTATTAGAGATGCTTCAGAAGCTGAGAGATGCATACTAAACAAGTAAGGGCCGGTTTGGACATCAATGCCTAATCTCATACTAGCCTTTAGTGCTTCAACAGCCAAACAGCTAGCACTCAAAAAATTTGGTTTGAGGGCAGTACCAACAGTTTGCTGGTCTAGAACTGCTTATCTTAAGGCCAATAGGATTATCAAGACCAACAACAACTTTGTAAACACAATTAAAAAAAAAGAATCTTGAAGAATCTCTAGAGGAAGAAGAAGAAAATAAGAAGAAAAAAAGTCAGTGCAGTCTGTATACAGAAACACATAGTGACATGATGACACGAGTCTATGGTGGCTGTCTAGCCTGTAGAAAAACAACCTCATTTTTAGAAAGTTTGCAAAGTACTCCTAACAAGCATCAGCCCGAACCTAGCACTAAAGGGGGTAGCGTGCATTTTGCATGTGTGCATTTATTACTAAAGACATTTTATTTTACAGATAAATCTATTTGTAGGATATTGGAGACGAGACAAGTAACTGATTAATCTTAATCTAATTACAATTGCTATTTGTTTCTAATGCACAGAAATTAAAAGGCATTTTAATGTTTGCCAATTCATTCTAATGAGCTCAATTTTTAAGACATATTACATGTCTGACAAATCAGCTCACTGTGTATATTAACTTCTGTGCCTTGATAAGCATGATAAGTCATCTCTTTTGTATCTATAAGAACTCTACTTTTGCCTCAGCAGTTAGTAAATTAGGTTGGAATGAAGCTCATCTTCCGCCTGACTGTTGGCATCATGTAGGCAGCATAACAAGCAAAATAATAATAATAAAAAAATAAATAAATAAACAACAACAACAAAAAAAAAAATGATGGCTCCATGCCGTTAGCATGCTAGAGGCTTTGTAGCTCAACACAAGGTCTACCATGCATGAACACAGTGTCAAGGGAAATACCTTCACACCCTGCTGATTAGCACAGAAGGACCTTACCAGTTAGTGAGCTTAATTAAACCAAAAGAAATAGTCCCACAGCTCTATTAAGAGTAAACACTAGTGACTTTTACTCAGATGAGAATGTTTTGCACATGGTGAATATTGAAATGAGTATCAGAAAAGAAAAAAAGGCAGCTCTTTGCAGAGACAAGTGGTTAAGACAACAGGGCTGTACAAGCAAAAATCTGTAGGACGTGGTGCAAATTAAAATACAAATTGAATGAAGTTGGCAAGGGCTAAATGCTATGGTGCAAAGTGAAGTTATTATAGAATTTCCAACAAAATAAGGTATCCATTCCATATCCGTACTTGTTATTTCCATTTCAATGTGCTATGAACCACAGTACCACCCCCTGGGTCAGAAGTATTTTAGAAAACACTGCATGTGGATTTTAAACTAGGGGTGTGCAGAGCACCTGGTGTTTGTTGTTGTATTTGTTGAGATTGAAAAATATTTGAATAAAATTTATATTTGAATAAAATTGTTTGCGAAAAAATTATGTAACAATAAGTATTCATTAATAAAATATTATAGATATGATAAACATTAATTCATTCATTTTCTGAACCGCTTAATTTTAATTAGGGTCGCGAGGAAATTGGCGTCCATCTCAGCCGACTCTGAGCGAGGGCAGAGTACACTCTTAACAGCTCGCCAGTCCATAACAGAGATGATAAACACCTAAACGTAATATTCCTTCATGTTTATAATAATCCCAGCCAGAAATATTACTGAAAAAGGGTGGCACGGTGGTGTAGTGGTTAGCATGTTTGCCTTACTGCAAGAAGGTCCTAAATTCGAGCCCTGTGCTTGCCGAGGGCATTTCTGTGTTTGCATGTTCTCTCCTCGCATGGGTTCCCTCAGTGTACTCCGGTTTCCACCCACAGTCCAAAGACATGCACTTTAGGCTAACTGTTCCAAATTGCCCCTAGGTGTGAGCGTGAATGGCTGTGTGTGTGATAGTTGAGATAGGCCCCAGCCTCCCTGAGACCCAAATAAAGGTTCAGAAAATGAAATGGATCAAACTAAAGAAATTACTTTGGACGTAATCCACACTTCAACAAACAACTAATAAATAATAATATAAACACTGTGAACCCCACCGCTAGCAGTTATCCAACTAGGATGCTGAGCAGACATAAAATAAACAGTAACACTGACAATAATGTACACAGTTTCAGAACTAACAGGTGAATGCCAATGCTAGCCTCATACTATCCAGTCCAATCAAGCACCACTGCATCTGCTATGAACTTGCAGAGCAACTTTACCAAAATCACAACACGATTCATTCTTTTTTTCATTGTGATATTTGCAAGTTTGGGGTATTTTAGGTTCACTATGGATTTTGATTGAATATGAGAGATTTTCAGTAAAAAAAAAAGGCTATAAATTGTACAAGAAACCTTAACACTGGTTGCATTATCAAAAAATATTGATTTATATTGAGTACTTTTTAAACATGGCCTACAAATCCAGCACTCCATGTTTTTATTTTAATGGAAGTCCCTTGCTTGGCTCAGTTAATGGAATATTTATATTTTGATAGTCAAACCCCCTGTAAAGTGCGAAGCTGTGTAAAGTACGAAGTAATGACTGCTATGCACTATCTGGTGCACAACAGTAATATATTGATTATGTCTAATGTCATAATATCTTTCTGAGTTGTGCATCTGATGTTTTCCTGAGAAATCAGTAGAAACATTGTACAACTCCTTGCTTGCCAAAAATATTTTACCCTTCTGATAAGAAGATTCTGTGGTCAGAAGTTTAAGCCCTGCATGGACATTAATTGATTTGGAGAGAAATAATGGTTTAACCTAATACAAAATAATTCAAATTTGTTGTTTGGAGGTTGGGTGGTAGTGGGTGGACACATCTGCCACACAGCAACAAGGTTCTGGGTTTGGGCTTGTCGAGGGTGTTTCTGTGTGGAGTATGCATGTTCTGCTTGCATGGGTCCCCCCCCCCCCCCACACACACACACAGTCCAAAGACATGCACAGTAGGCTAATTGTCTGTTCCAGATCGCCTCTATGTGTGAATGTGAGTGCGAATGTTTATGTTTGTTGGACTGGTGATGGTCTGGTGAGTTGTTCAGGGTGTAACCCCGCCTTCGCCAGGTGTTGACTGATATAGGCTCCAGCCTCCTTGCAAACCCTAGTAGGATTAAGCAGTTTGGCAGATGAGTTTGTGAGTATTTGGAGGTTGTTTTGGTAAAAAGAACTACCATAGTTCTGTGGCCAGCACAAGCTTGAGGAGAAAACAAATCCCCACTGCGCTCAGAATAGGAAAACACTATTTGGCATGTTTGTTCTTCTTCCTAAATAGAATTTTTTTTAAATATTTTAATAAAATGAATGCTTGTAAAAACAGACTTGGCTTGCCTTTCTTGTGCCTTTCTGATTGCTGTATTCAACCCAACTGATTGCTTAATTTCAACCCATCAAGACCCTTGGCAAGTAAGAGATGGGATTTATTATTATTATTATTTTTTTTTCTTGCACTTTCAAACTATGATGTATTTAACACCCTGATAACTTAAAAAGTTTTCCATGGGTCTTTACATTCCCTGCAATGTTCCCCTAAGATAAATAGCTCATGTCTTAACACTCATATGTATTGTCTTCTCTCCACAGTAAGCTAGCGAACATAGCCGAGGTAGGCAGGAGCAGAGGAGTCATGCAGACGCTGAGCCTGATGGGAGCAAGAAATGATTGATTGCATTGTTATTGCTGAGGACTCTTGTTCCACCTGCTTGAAGGACTCTTTCTCTCTACTTCTCATCCATCTACATGTCTGTTCATTTTTCCTCCCATAAACTGAGAAGAAAGAGCTGGGCTCAGTGGGAGCATGAATTTTTAATTGATAGCTGCACATTTTAAGAAAATGAGCAGTAATGCTGAACATATGTGCTACATTAGACATTTTTTTAGCACTGATTGCTGTGAAGCGAGCACAGTGAGCGGAACAACAACACTAATTGTGCTTTCCCTCCTGACTCGATTTATATGGTGGCGCATGCGCAGCACGATTATAAGAAGGTTGAGCTCACTTTGGTTGGGCTCGGTGGCATGGGCGTAACCACGTATTCTTAGTCAACAAACACGTCCCCCCAATATTGGAAAAAAAAAATCTGTCCCCTCCAATAATATACATTAATATGTGACATATAAACCACTTTTATGAGCCTTGACTGTTAACGGATTGGATCCGTCTCCTACGATTTATTTTCCTGTATCCGTTTGTTAAGGAAACGAAACGTGCGTGACCACCCCTCTCTCAATTGCACACTTGGTTGTGCCCGGCCCCGGCGGCTTTCTTTGAAACACTGCTCTGACCGGTTCTGACTGACACTGTCACAGCCAGGCAACAGGGAGGTCTGATACAGATCATGGAGGGAGGACCGTTAGCAGCTAAAAAGTGGAAAAAGCAGGACCAGCTGACAGAGTGTTTTTTTCAGACAGTAAGCAACTAAATACATAAATAATAGTGCTGTTGCCAACGTGAGTGCACAATTTTTTTAATTAATGTGAAAATATGTATCGTGTTGAAGTGACTCAGTTCACTCAGCAAAGCTAGAGCTATAAACTATAAGGTAGGCTGTGTGCTTCTGCCTACGTGGCAAACTACGTTTGTGTAAATCAATGCGCCCCTCCCGCACAGTCACAGACCTAATAAGACCTAATGAGAACAGGAGGAGGATGAGAGTAGAAGGATTTGGATGGAGAGTTTGGTTGTTACTGTGTTGCTAATAAAATATGAGAGATAATCTATCTCCCCGTGTGTGCCATGTGTGTGCTGTTTGATTGACAGTTAAATAGTTAAAATGTAACAGACATTTGAGCATATAGGCTTGAGTGGGTTAAAAACAAATAACATTAGCATCAAATTAAAATGGTCATCAGGGACAGTTCTTCTGGTACTTTAATTATATCTGGTCACAATGCAGTAATACATTTGTTTACATTCAGTTAAAATCTTCATTTAATTCATATTAAACTTTTCATTGTAAAATATCACATTTATTTTGAGACAAATCAACAAAATACAAATAAACTTGGAACTAACTTAAAAGTCCACTGCACATTTTTGTGATTCCAAT
Source organism: Tandanus tandanus (assembly GCA_039654325.1). NCBI lineage: Eukaryota > Metazoa > Chordata > Actinopteri > Siluriformes > Plotosidae > Tandanus > Tandanus tandanus. The sequence continues at coordinate 27,288,350 of JBCNYH010000006.1, forward strand.
CGCAATATAATTTTCATATATTAATATAATAGAATTGAGGGAAATGCACTTATCCTTTCTAGGGGAGAGTTCTCATTTGGACTCCCCCAATGTCTAAACTATGGTCACGCCCTTGCTCGGTGGCCCTCCCAGAATTCCATGGGCGACTTGATTTATATGGTAGCGCATATTTCGATTTATGTGGTAGGGCAGTTTTTAAAGTTCTCACAATCACGCCACCACCTTCCATGCAGGAATAAACGGGCCTGGAGAGATAAACAAAATGCGTACAATCGGACAATATAGACTTGGATTAACTGTCCCTCACAGCCCTCACTTCTCTATGAGAACTTCTAGTATTATTTACATATGGGTGGTGTGATAGAAAACAGAAGCTTCTTCTGTCACCAAAGATTTTACTTCACATATTTTTGACTTTGTCAGTTGTTGTTAGGAACCAAGGACAAAGATTGCCAGTTTACTTCACACTGAGCATTCAGTGAAGAATAAAATTATAAAAGTGGTCCTTTAATATTTTCCAGAACTGTATGTAACAAATGGGGCACATGCAGCAGGAGTAAGTAGTAACTCTCATGAGTCACAATGCCATGTGAAATGGATGTCAACATTGAAATCTGTGTTATACCATTTTTTTGACATTGGCATGTGCACACATTTGCCACTGACAGCAGGGACCCTTAAAATGCTTCAGCGCATTTTGAGCCGGACAAATGTTTTGAGTGGCATTCATGCATCGGATGGAGCAGAATGTCACTAGAGGATGAAAGTCTGCTCCTTTTGATGCACAGACACCACTCATAGCCCCTCAACCAAAAATCATAGCTTCAGCTCAGTAATCTTGATAAAGCAGTTTGTGGGTCTTTGCTGCAAATTTTTTAAGGCCTTTTTTCCCTTCTCTTTTCAACAAGGTGTTAGCAACCACATTACTATTTCACAAAATGTTTCTTGTATTTGGGTAAACTCCACAGACTGCTTCGTGTGAAAATCCCAAGAGATCAGCAATTTCTGAAGTACTTAAACCAGCCCATCTGGTACCAATAGCCATGTCATAATCAAAGTCACAGAGATCAGTCAATTTTCCCATATTGGTATCCATGATCTCTATCTGCATTATTTTATGCATTGTGCAGATGCCTCTAGATTCACTGTAGATAACCTCCTTTCAAAATATTCACATTTTATTGCTTTTTAGCCTGTAATGAAAACACACACACACACACACACACACACACACACACACACACACACATTTCCAGCTGTACTTAATTAGAACTTAAAACAACCAAGTGAAAGACGTAATGGCAGCAGTTCAGAGAAAATAAAAGAAGAAGAAGAAAAAAAAATAAACACAGAGATGGTTAAAGACTGAACCCTGTCACCTGTCCCCTGATCATCTCATCAACATTCTTATTCCCCTGAGCATCTCATTTAAATAAAGCATCCTGGTGCAATCTCTACCCCAGGTAAGCGATGCATGCACAGGTGGCTGCCCACATGATATAAAAAAAAACTGTGATTTAACAGACCAGACCACCTTCTTAGATTGATCCATGGCTCTTTTCTGATGCTCACGTGTCCATTATAACTGCTTTTGCCAGTGGACAGGGGTGAACATGGACACTCTGATCGGTCTACAGCTACACATCCCCATACACATTGTACTCTGTGTTCTGAAACCTTTGTATCATAACCTTTTTCAGTAATTAAAAACAAATAAAATAACCCAGTACAATTAATGAGTTAATAAATTACATAAAGACACAGAAACACAATCTTTGTGAAGTAAGTGAATGTGCAGATAATTAGTGAGAGTACTTAATCTATCCTGATACAAAAGAATAAAAGTTTTCATCTAAAAATATTTTGTTGCTGTTTTTGAGTCAGTACAGCTACTCACTGTGTGGTATGTGCACATGACAGTTATTAATGGGCATACTGTGATTCCAATCTTTTTTTTCTTTGTTCAAGTAAGTGAATAAGTAACGAAATAAACATGTAAAGTAATGAAAAAAATAATAATACCACCACAAATTCTACATTTTTCACAGACACGATGATATCCTATTTCTTCTATTTCTTTCAACTTACTGTGTATGAGGTTGTGAGAAAGAACAGAATATGCTTTTGTGCTTTTGCATGTCATCTTATATTATGTTTCATCTTGGCATCCTATATTATCTGCAATAAACTGTCTCCCAATCCCATTTTGTATTAAGTATACAATACTACCATTGACCTATAAAGCACAGAATGGTCTTGTGGATTTGCCCGTGGATTTGCTTGTGGATTTTATCTTAGTGATCTTCGTATCTTTTATGATCCTCCACACCTTCTTAGATCAAACAGTGCAGGCTATTTACTGATGCCTCGAAATAAAATCTACAGCAGGGTAGTCTGTCTGTGACAGTATTAACCCTCTGGAGTCTGAGGCCTTTCAGGGACATTTGATGTAGTCTGACATGCTCTCACTTTTTTTTTAATATTTCAGCTTTCTAAAAACTGTGCTTCCAAAGTATTATATATGCTCATGTAAATCACAAACTCAGCAACAGCAATTTAAAATTAGTAACCATTTTACTAATGTTTTATTAATTACATATTAACTCTCCAAGTAATTAAAACAATTTCACGAAAATTCACAGGGCCAACGCACACACCCATTCACTCTTTGACCTAGGGGCAATTTGGAAAAGCCAAATTAACTAAATCTGATCAATTGTGAACTCTTATCTCTGCAGAAATATTTAGCATAGGTTTCAGAGAATATGTGGGTTAATTCATTAGGCAAGACTGATAAAAAGCTCAGTTTGAGTTCTGTATTAGGATTGTAAGGACTGTTATAAACTGCACCTTGCTTCAAACAAGTCTGTGATAATTAAAAGCAGCATTGGCCAACAGCACTGAGAGAGAAAATATGGCAGCCACTACTGGTCATGCTCATACGGATGAGCACCAAATGATGCCAAGCTCATTTATTAAAAAAAGGAAAAATGAAAATAAAACAAAATGATTTATGAGATCTTAATTAATCTACATAACTAATTATAATGCATCCTAAACTAAGTGATTTTGTATGCTCTTCTCTAAAACATTTTTTTAGTCATCCACATTCGCGGGTATGGGGGAAATGGTCCTCCGTTACAGGCTATTTAGTCTCTGTACTTTTAGAGTCAGAGTTTGGTTCACATTGCTGGCTGTAAGTCAGACTCATTCCCATTTCTGGATTCTGCCAGAGCTGCCTTTGTCACCAGTTCTGTTCATAATTTTTATGGACAGAATTTCTAGGTGCAACTGAGTGGTGGAAGGTATCAGGTTCAATGGCCATAGGGTTCTCATTTAATAATTCATTCATTTTCTAAGCTGCTTAATCCTAGTTGCGGGTAAGCTGGTGGCCATCTCAGCCAGTGTACACCCTGAACAGCTCACCAGGCCATCGCAGGGCCAACACATACACACAACCGCTCACACCCACACTCACACCTAGGGGCGAATTGTAACAGCCAATTAACCTACTGTGCATGTTGTTGGACTGTGGGAGAAAACCGGAGCACCCGGAGGATACCCACACATGCACGGGGAGAACATGCAAACTCCACACAGAAATGCCTAAGTCTCGGAATCGAACCCAGGCTTTCTTGCTGTGAGGCGGATGTGCTAACCACTGTGCCAGCGTGTCACCGTCTTGGGATTCTGTCTCTACTTTTAACAGATGACGTGGTCCTATTGCTATCATTGAACACTTAACTTCAGCTTGCACTGGGATGGTTTGCAGCCAAGTGTAAAGCAGTAATGAGGATCAGCACCTCTTAAAGCCATGGTTCTGGCCTCAGATTTGGTGGAGCGGAGTGGAGGAGTTCATGTATTTGGGGGTCTTATTCACTAATGAGGGGAAAATGGAGAGATGGATACATGGACTGCTGTGGCATCTGCAGTGATGTGTATGCTGCACCTGTCTGTTGTACTGAAGAGAGAGAGCTGATATGTAAGGCAAAGCTCGTCTATGGTCAAGAAAGAATGGGATTGCAGATGAAATCAGTTTTCTACACAAGGTGGCTTGGCTCAACTTTAGAGATAGGGTGAGGAGCTCAGACATCCTGGATGGACTCAGTGTACAGCTGCTGCTCCTCCACATCGAGAGGAACCAGCTGAGATGGGAAGGTTTTCTGGAGATCCCATGGCAGACAAAGGACATGCTTTAGAGTTTATATCTCTGTCTTGGAAAACGCCTCAAAATGTTTCCAAGGGAGTTAGTGGAATTGCTGGGGCTTCCATCTTGAGTCTGTTGCCCCATGACTCAGACTCATAAAATTTTGCTAGATTACTGGCTGTCCTTTCTTTGGTAGGTACTTACCATTGCATACCAGGAACAACCCACAAGACCTGCCAATTTGGATATGAATGAAAAATCCCAATCAGTGAGCCATCACAATGTGGCACTTGACAGTGTCACTCAGAACCTTACACTTGCTCATTTTTCCTGCTTCCAACACATCAACTTCAAGAACTGACTATTCACTTTCTGCCTCATACTGTATATCCCACTCCTTGGCAGGTGCCACTGTAATGACTTAATCATTTATATTCACTTCACTTGTCAGTTGTCATAATGTTTTTAATGTCATGGCTGATAAGGGCCAAAAAATCTCCATAATGGCAGTTGTTCTTCGAAAGGACAAGATTGTCATGGGTACCCAATGCTTATTGATATGTGTAGGGAGCAAGGGCAAGAAGCTTCTCTGCCACTACTTTTTTCTCTAGCCCTCTGTTCTTTGGCTCTAAATTATATTGTATGATTCTGAAAGTATGAAGCAACTTATTAGAGGAACTAGCCCAAACCCATGTTGTACAATGTGCTGAAGAGGAGATGAGCTGTTTGGAGATAACAGGCAGGAAAATTACAGATAAAAGCACTGCATCTCTCTCTCTCTCTCTCTCTCTCTCTCTCTCTCTTTCTTTATGTGTGTGTGTGTGTGTGTGTGTGTGTGTGTGTGTGTGTGAGTGTGTGTGTGTGTGTGTGTGTGTGTGTGTGTGTGTGTTTTCCTAATAATATTACCATTATTACAAAGACAGGGCATAAAAAACTGATTTAGCCCTATGGCCTATACACATCAATTCAGTGTCCTGTCTGTTTTTTAACAGAATAAATACTGCAAGCAAACATGTTTAATTCTTGCACAGATCAGCTTGCAGGCTGCTGCTGGTGTTGGCGAAATGGAGTGCTTGAAATATTTATTAGATCCTTGCATATTCAGCAGAGGGTCCCCTGTGTGATCTCCAGCAACACGTACGCAAATGAAATATTGATGCCGCTTAAATAAATAGGCAAGTGACTACACTAGGGTATTCCTACTGACAGTGGGCGGAAAGTTGCCACAGTATTCCCTTTGTGCCATGTCTGTGTTGGGAGCCACATATATTTACATACATAGACAGTATTTGAGGAAGGATTCATTGGGGGAGGTCAGGTCAGTCCAGCTTTGGAAGATGTCAGTATGGTACAAATTGCTTATGGTCTACACTAATAAGGAGTAGTGAGTGAAGTGGTATCATGGTCTTTGGCTATGTATGTGCATTGCTGTGCATGCAGTATGAAATATCTTGCCATTAAAATGTATGTCTGTGTCACCCATTATTAAGTACATGTGTAAAGCTTTTAATTAGATATGTCCAATTTTAATGCACAGGGTAATTGTTAAGCACATTATGCACATTAAACATGGAGAATGTAATATAAATATTTGAGGGACTGTCAGGGCTGGACTGGGAGGAAAAAAAAGCCCTGGAATTTTTGGTTTAGACAGGCCCTCCACAGCCAATCGACTTTCACCTGTGTGCTTGTTGTCATATTTACCA
>JBCNYH010000006.1:27339742-27355821 GCA_039654325.1 Tandanus tandanus
TTTATATGGGTTTTTTGGGGGGTTGGGGGGGTTTTTTTTTGAGTTTGGTTTTTGTTTTTAGGGGTCAATTTTTTTGGAACAAAAAAAAAAAAAAAAAAAAAAAAAAAAGCCTGTCACATTTGGCCCAAAATGTCTCATTTTCATTATTTCTGTAATTACTTTTTCCACAGATTATACGTCTTGATTTAAAAGGAGAAACTATTCAATTCACAAGCAGTTGGATGAGAGTCATATTTGCCCTTGGCAACTGAAGATGACGTTACTATGGAAATGGCTAGTGCTGCTATCAATCACTGGCTGCCTTGCAGGTAAAATGTCTCATGCGTCATTTTAATCCTAAGCTGTATTTCTTCTTTTGTTTTCCATTTTTATTTTAGTTTTAGTGTACATGTCATGTCACATAAGTCTGTTTACTGTAATTGTAGGAGAAAACTGAAATATAATCTAAACCTTTCTGACTTTGGTTGTGTTGGAAGAGAGATTGAATGGGATTAAGATGCATTGGTGAAATGACTCTGTTTACCTCTACAGCTGAATATGGTTTCAGAAAATGTTCTCTTCAGGTGTTTGTATATTTCAGATGATGATCTTAAGAACATTTTGAATGAAATGGGTCGATAATTGATAATGACGTGACATATTTAGGTGTAGTTTTACTGACTTGTTTGAAAATAAAGCTATAAGAGTGTACAGTGGTTTTCATATAGGAGATCGGTAACTGTTTTAAAACCACACCACCTTCTCAAAGCTCATCCATTCTAACTAATGTGAAAGAAAGATGGAGAGCTTACTGAATGATCCATTGTTAAAAAACGAGGCATTTATTTTAAGCGCTGCCCTTCAGCCAGTCATTATCCTTTTATTCAGAAGCTGGCATGCTTTCTCGGGATTGTGAGTCCTATATGTGGTTATGAGCTTGATGGAGTTGGTTACCTGGAAACTTTGGACAGAAGTGTGCACATATCTTTCCAGAAAACACTATATCTGTACTACCCCCTGCATCGCTAGAACCTACAGTGAATTAAGTTTTCTTTCATATATAAGTGGATTTGTTCTTTTTGTGTCTTCTTTTTTTATTCCCTGGCATATAATGGGGCGGTGGTGTGGTCATCAGTATGTCCATCTGTCCATCCGTCCACCTGTAATCATCTCACTTCTGGTTCATAACTTCATAAACCATTTGAGATTTATTCATCAAACTTGGCAGTTACTTCCATTAAGTAGTGTAGTTGTGCCTTTTTATATTTTGAAATTTCTGCATTTTTTTTTTTTTACATTTCCTTCATGTTTCCATGGCAGCCAATTTACCATGTAAGAATATGGGTGGAGTTTGTTTTCCAGGCCAGAACTCGAAGATTGTTTCAGACTTCTTTGTCAATTTCAAATTCAATTAGGCAGTGTTTCTGTTAGGGAGTTTTGATATTTTGGGATTTCTGCAGTTCATTTTATTTATTTATTTATTTATTTATTTATTTATTATTCATGGCAACCAATTTCACATGTAAAAATATGGGTGATGTTCATTTCCTGGCCAGAATTTGAAACCCATCTACGACTTCTTTAATATCTCACCAGCATATAATGCAGGGGGTATGCAGGTCATCAGTATGTCCGTTCCTGCATCCGAACATCCATCTTCAGTCATTCCAATTCCGGGTTTCTACTTTCTGTTTCAACTCAGACTGTGAGATTTTCCCCTCAAACTTGCCAGTTTCTTCCACTACGCAGTGAAATTGTGCTTTTCGATATTTTGGGATTTCTCCAATTCATATTTTCTGACATGTGAAGGGCTGCGGATGTCATCTCCCGATTTGTTATTGTTTTTTAATTACAGTATCATTTTATTGTTGTTGTTTTAATTAATTGGAAACTAATACGGATCTCAATATCGGATATTATTTATAATACAATTTTCTACCACTAAAGGAAATGTGGTGGAAAAAGCTATATACCAGGAACACCCCACAATGCCTGCTGTTTTGCAGATGAACAGACCCAGTTGTTTAGCATCACAATGTCCTGCAATTATGTGAAGTGATTAACATTGCTTATCCCATTACAGTGGCACCTGCCAAGGAGTGGGATGTATTGAGAAGAAAGGGAAGAGTCATTTCTTGAAGTTTATGTGTTAGAAGAAAGTAAAATGAGTAAGCATAGGGATCTGAGTGACTTTGGCATGGGACGGACTGTGATGGCTAAATGACTGGGTTCCATTTTCAAAAACACAGGTCTTGTGGAGTGTTCCTAGTATACAGTGGTAAGCACCTACCCCAAAGGTGGTCCAAGGAAGGACAACCATTGAACTGGCAATATTGTCATGGTTGCCCAAGAATCACTGAAGTACATGTGGTGTGTGTCTAGTCTGATTCCACAGAAAAACTACTGTAACACAAACCCTCAAAACTTAATGCTGGATATGAAAAAAAAAGTGCCAGAACACTCAGTGTATTGTAGCTTGCTGCGTATGGTGCTGCCTGACTGCAGATCCCTCGATGAAACTTCCATTTACCTTTATACTGGTGACCCCAATAAAGGTAATAAGGTGGGGGAAAAAATATTAAACAATCATATTATCATTTGCACACAATAAACTTAGTGAGGCAGGAGAGGTGGTGCTACGGTCTCTTGGTAGCCCAACCACAAACAACTTGGCGTGGTTGGCAGCACAGCGTGTGTTCGCTGTCGAAACATTCTTCCACGAAACCAAAATGAGTGTATACTCATCGACCCCAAACTCTCGAAGCCCTTTAGGTTGCAATTTAGCAGGAAATTGCTGCTGTTCCATCCGACACCACCTGTCGAGCCATTTCAGCCTTCAGAAATCACCTCCAAGAGTGTATGTGAGTGATGTCTACCATCATCTTTAAATCATATTGAATAAAAACTGTATTAAGTGAAGTTTTATGTCTACAAATAATAATTTGATTATCTTTAATGATTTTTTTTTACCTTTGAAATGTGGGAGGTTTTATTGGGTCACACTGTTCAACCTATGTAGATACAGCATGTTTGGAAATGACACATAATAAGCAATATGCTAAAGCAATATTTGCTTAGGTTTTAATTTATTAATTGTACTGCACATAAAACCATACACTACATCCCCTCCATATCAGGCTCCATTATCCATTTCCATAGCAACCACCTAAGCAATGTCACATGCAGACCTTTTAGAGGAAAATTGCACCACTGTGGTGAAAATGATGGTGATATTGTGTGAAGCTATATTCTGTAATAATAAAAGAAAGTTGCAAATTGCGTGGAGTCATAGTGGTGAGCATGTCCGCCTCACAGCAAGAAGATCCTGGGTTCCATTCCTGGATTTGGGTTTTTGGGTGGAATTTGCATGCTTTACTTGTGCTTGCGTGGGTTTCCTTCAGGTACTCTGGTTTCCTCCCACAGTCCAAAAACATGCATATTAAGCTAATTGGCTGTTCCAAATTGCCCCTAGGTGTGGATGTGAGTGTGAATGGTTTTGTGTGTGTTGGTTTTGTGTGTGATATTGAAGTCTGTAATGATGTTTAAAACTACAAAACAATCCTAATGGAACAGTTTCTAAGATGGATTTAATTACTTTTTGTGGGGTATGAAGGTTATGTATTCACCAGTCTTTGTCTGTTTGTTTACCTTAAGTTTAGAACTTAACCGATTTTCACCAAACGTGGTGAGGGGTGGGGTATAGTCCTGGCAAGAGCCCATGACATTTCAGAGCAGATATAGATCACGATTCAGATTCAGGAATTTATTTAAGGCTTTTTAATAAATATTTTTAACAAGGGGTGAGGCCTGGGCCTGGAAAGAATCCATTAAATTTTGGAGGTGATCCATGCACAGGATCATGTTGAAAAAAATCCTAAAATCATGAAAAATCCCCATCTTTAATTAACATCAGGGTAAAATGTTAATCTGACAACCATTTCATGATAACTATGCCAAGTTATATTAATCCATTTGTGCCTGGTGGGGGTACCTTGCACCCAATGAGTGCACCTGTAGTTATTAATTTAAAACACAGAGAGACTTTTTAAAAATTATATGTATTTTTATAAAACCCTTATATTAGAAAAAGTAGGAACAATATGAAAATGCAAACAAAACGAAATCCTACTACGATAGTGGGGAGGCTGGAGCCTATTCCATCTGAATCTGGGCAGTGTGTGTGTGTGTGTGTGTGTGTGTGTGTGGTGTGTGTGTGTGTGTGTGTGCACGCGTTTGTGTGTTTGCTTCTGAACTCATTGCTTTAATGCAAAGGTCAATTTTAATGTGAATTAAATTAAGCTTTTATAGGAACCGAGTGTAAGCCCTTTCAAGCAATGCCTGTACTCTTTAAAATGGAAAAAAGAAGAAAGTGTCAGAAAATTAAATCACTTTAGCCAGGTAGTGCAGAGGCAGACATGACTCACAGATGGGGCTTGACATCTCTGATAAAGAAGAGATTTCAGAAGAGATTTCAGAAACAAAGTCCCACCAGTGCATGTCATGCCTCTGAACTCTATTGAAGATGAATTGTGCATCAGCACTTTACAAAAGCAACACTTTGAGACTCTACATTTATATTGCACAGAAAAACTCGTAATTATAGGAGTTTCAACCTAAACTTTGGTTAAGGCTGCTAGTTCGCGATTTCTTTATTTGGAGCAATAATTTTAGCTGGGTGACATGGTATGGGTGGCATAGTGGTTAGCACATCCACCTGCATCACACCAAGAAGGGTCTGGGTTTGAGTTTGAGTTATAGTCACTGTAGTATTATATAATTATTTGACTTCAGCAGGCTCTTCACTTTCTCTGTGGATTTCCTTCACATTCCTCAGTTTGGTGGCCTGGCTATTCTAAATTTGCCACCAGGTCCAAATGAGTGTGTGAATGATCAGGATAAAGTGTTTACTAATAATGATAAATAAATTTAAGTTGCATGATTCCAATACTGAATTTAGCTTTTCTTCCATCCATCCATTTGCTATACTAGTTCTTCACTGTACAGTATGTTGTGGGGAGGCAGGAGTTAATCCCACTTGACTATGGAGTGACGGGCAGGGTACAGCTGTTCATAGTGCTAAACATCCAGTTACACTCACATTCAGTCCTATGGGCATTCAAACATTCAAACCAGGAACCTGTTTTCTGTAAGGTGACTATAGTAAATTTTAGGCCATGGAGACTGCAACACTGAGACAAAGGCATGTGAAGAATAAGTCAGTATGGATAAATCATTTGGAAGGTCGTTTTTTCTAGTGAAACATGTAGTTGCTGCTTAAAGAGCAATCTTTTATTTTATTTAATTTTATATATTTTTTCAGTTTTTTCCCAATTTAAGTACGAGGTAAGGCCATTTCTGGTTCCTTCTAAAAACTGGAACTAGCTACTTCAAGCTACTTCTTTTAAACTGTGCAAGGAAACTGGAGTGCTCAGAGGAAACCCACACAAGCACAGTGAGAACATGGACGTGCCGAGCCTGGCCTTGAACCCTTTTGCTGTTAGGCAGATGTGCTAACCACTATGCCACCATGCTGCCGTCTTGATATTCAGTGCACACTGAATTAAAGTAGAAATAAAAATAAAAAAACATACCTAATCCAAATTATATTCTATTCACCAAAGGGTATCAGGGTCCCTCTGATAAAGCTGTATTTAAAAATAAATAAATAAATAAATTGAATTAAATTCAGAAGGCCATGTAGGTCTTGCAAGGACATTTTATAAATTTTTTGCTGTCTATTTTTGGCTCCTGTCATGTTCAAACATTCTTCCTCTCCCCAGATTCAGTTTATTGGTCAATGAGATTTAAGGTGTCTACTCACTCATTCATTTGTCGAACCGTTTAATCCTACTAGAGTAACAGAGAGAGTAGAGCCGAAGACGGGGTACACCCTGAACAGTGCCAAACCGTGCAGTTCCAACACACAAACAACAATTCACACTTAGACCTAGGGGCAATATGGGACAGTTAGCCTAATGTGCATGTATTTGGATTGTGGGATGAAATCTGAGTACCTGGAGAAAACCCACGCAAGCACTGGAAGAACATGTAAACTTCACACAGAAATGTTTGCCGAGAAATAAACCGTATCGCATTTTGCTCTCACTCTGTAGTGATTATTCACTGTTTCACTGTGTCTGTGTTGACCTGATTACAGAACCACAGCCATGATGATTGCTCTTATTGTTTATTAATACCATCACACCTGGTGCAGGGTCTCAGAGACTCACATAAAGAAGTAACCAAAGGGCTTCATAAAGACGTCAGGGGTCGATTTAATTTTGTTTACAAGAGATAACACTGCATTTAATATACCAGGTCAGTGACTGGGTCCCTCTAAATTTGAAAACTTTTTCCAGCATTTTGTTCTTGGATAAGAAATGCTCCAGTACATTTTGCAGAAAAGCTCCTACTTCCATACTTCATTATGGGTATGCTGTTATTGGGGTCATATGCACATCCTTTTTTTCTCTATTAGAATCTGAATCATTTTAAGAAGGGTTTTATTATTTTTATTTATTTTTTTTTTTTAAATATATGTACAGTATGTATTTTTCCAAAACAATTCAGATTTATCTGTATACTTTTATATATATAAATTTTGCATGTGATGTATAAATATACCGTAGGCAGTATATGCTCTTTAAAAAAAAAATAATCTGAATTATTTTGTTTCTGAAAAATAATATCCAAGAAAGTCAGATAAAAACTATAGAAAAACGTCATCGACGAACATTTTATTTATATATTTGTGATATTTATTGCTGATATTATACTGTATATACCGGGTGTATGCAAATAAATAAATAAACAAACAAAAAAAAAACAAACAAACAAATATTATTAAATCTCCCACATTCAGTGGTGGCCCGATGGTAGGGTGCTGGCTTACTGATCCGAAGGTCGGGGGTTCGCAGGTTTTTCTCCTGCGATGGCCTGGCGAGCTGTCCAGGGTGTACTCCGCCCTCGCCCAGAGTCGGCTGAGATGGGCGCCAGCCTCCCCCCGACCCTAATTAGGAATAAGCGGTTCAGAAAATGAATGAATGAATGAATGAATGAATGAATGAATGATAAATCTCCCACATTTCAGAGGTAAATTATTTAAGAAATATAAAGATAATAAAATTATAGTTATCACACCTGAAACTCAGTGATGCAGGAGAGGCGGTGCTGATGTCTGTTGGTGGCCCAACCCCAATTTGAACCCCTTGATGTTGAAGAAGTGGATGTGTGGTTTCAGTAAGATGGAGCTACGGCACACACAGCTCGAAGATCATTGGAAGTGCTGAGAGAAATGTTTCCGGGCCAGGTGATCTCATTGCGTGGCGATGTTGGGTGGCCGATCCGTTCCCCTGACCTCGCCACTTGTGATTTTTTTCTCTGTGGCTACCTTAAATCAAAAGTGTATAATAACTGACCCATTTATTTATTTGATAAAAAATGAAAAAAAAAAAAAAGCAAAAATAATAGTTGAAGATCCTTTAGGTGTGATGATGATGATGATGATGATTATAATTACTATTATTGTAATACTACAGCATATCTGCTATACTGTATATATTAATATAATAGCCTATATTTTAAATCTTTACATGTAGGTGAATGAAAAGGTCAGATTTCAAACTTGCCAAAAATAAGCCTGGAGTCAGACTTGCAGTGTCAGGCAGGCAAGCGCTGAGAGAAACAGTGTGTACCCTCTCATATCATATACATACTGAATGCAGACCAGGCATTGTGAAGAGCAATAAACAGAATTTGATCTCAGTGGGGTTACAAAAACTGTAGAATTTACATACATAAACTTTCATAAAAAACACTCTTTAAAATATTTAACAGTGATGCTTAGGAAAATCTTTACTGATGCTCTTTTTCTTCTCTTCTTGCCAACTTATTCAGAAGATGCACTGTTTCATGGTCCAAGGTGGAGAACAGAGCCCAGTGACCTGATTCTTCCTATCTACTCCCCAAAACAAGAGGCTGTCTTAGCATGTGAGGCCTCGGGCATCCCTCTACCACAGTACAGGTAATAGTTCTCTCTAGCACACTAGCCACCATGTTTACTGTGCACAGAATTTGTGCCCCTGTTACTCAGAAGAATTGAACGGGAGATTAATACTGCTCATTGCTACAGACAGTTTGTTTGTCTCAACCAAAATACAGTAACCCACTGTATAGACAAGGGCTTCTTCTGTCACTATCTTCTCTCATGACCTAAATTCTCTGAGCTCTTCTGTGCTATACTGGTGTCGAGCTCATTAACAGCAACCCTGTTCACTAAAAGGCTTAAATTTGTTGCTACTTATACACAAATACTGGAGACTTTTTATTTTTCTGTATTTTTTCATGTGCAAACCCCAGCAGGAGCATCAGATATTAGCAAGCAGCAAACCTGTTGTATTATCCTTTTCCTGAGAATAATACACACTTACACTGCAGTGAGAATTAAAAAAAGCTTTAAAATAGAAAGGATGTAAATGACTAATTTATGCTGAAGATTTTCAAGATACTGTCCCACTTGGTCTCTAGAGGGATATCTGGCCTGAAAATAGCAGCTGGGACTGGCTGCATGACAGATTGTGTTTCCGAGCCTGGGTCAGCATCATGCAAATCCTCAAGTAAATGGTTGGGGGATGGGGACAGTAAAGGGGTAATAACCTTGCGAGTGACATTTTGTTAAATAGACGTATCCACATTTATTCTTTGGAGTACCCAATCCTAGGTCAACAGCAGGGGGGTATCATTATATTCGTTGCACGAGATGAGGAGTGTTAGAGGAGCTAATCAATTACGCTCCCAGCACCACACGAGACAAAGGAAAACAAGTGCGAAAGCTGTCTGCGGCTCTTCAAACAGACGGAATGACTTAGATTATGCACTTTAATTAGAAAGCTTTTGATTTATTCATGAACTTCTTGTAAACACGGTGACAGAATTAGATGCAGTCACTTCTGCATATTCAGCGAAAGAAACAGACTTTTGCAGACTCAGAAACAAACCTGGCCATGTTGTGCTGTAGTCTGCAATGTGAACAATGTGAGCTATTGCATGTACTAAAATTCTAAGATTGCAGGGGATAATAGGCCAACTTGTAATTAATATGTTTCCCCTAAGTGCACACATGCAGCTGTGACTTGATTACATGGATACACAAGTACATTACTGTTATAGTTTTGTGAAAATATAAGTACATCCCATGTAAAATGCGGGTCCGGTGAAGTCGTGGTTAAGGTGCTGGGTTAGGGTGGGTTCGAATCGACTATGCTAAGACCCCTGGGCAAGGTCTTAACCACAAGTGTGCCTCTGTCCACCCAGCAGTATAAATGGGGCTTCAAGCTATGGAAACCGGGGAGAAGCTCTGACCTGATGAGCCAGCAGGCTCGGGTGTACAAAGGCCAACAGACTTACCTACCTACCAAGATAATTGTTGATTTTCTTGTTTTTATATATTTAAATTAGCAACCATTTCACCGTCTTTATTACAGTATCTGCAGATAAAGGTGATGTACTTGAACACAGCCACAAGAAAAATTCTTTATCTCCTCAAAAATATGTCTGTGGTGAGGACAAACAGTGGCGTAATGGTTAGCAAGCCTGCGTTACAGCACGAAGGTCCTGGGTTTGAGTCCCGAGATCGGGCCTTTCTGTGTGGAGTTTTCATGTTCTCCCATCTCATGTGCTCGCATGGATTCCCTCCCACAGTCCAAAGACATTACGCTAATTGGCTGTTTCATATTGCCCCTAGGTGTGAGTGTGATTGGTTGTGTGTTTGTTGGCCGTTCAGTGGTCTGGCGAGCTGTTCAGGGTGTATCCCCGCCTTCACCGTGTCAGGTGAGACAGCCCACGACCTTAATAGGATTAAGCAGTTTGGCAAATGAATGAGTGTGTGAGTGAGGAAAAAAAAAAAAAGTTAAGATATTTCCCAAAATGTAAAATGAAACTTTGTATAATTGACAGAAGCACAAAGAAAAATATTTTTTATATTTACACTGAGCAACTCAAATGTACTTTGTTTGAAAATTTGATGCCTCCAACGCATTCAACAAAAGTTGTGACCAAGGCTTGTTTACCATTGTGTTACATCACCTGTCCTACCATTACACTTTTTAATTATTTGGGAACAGAGAATACTGATTGTTGCAGGTTTACAACTGGATCTGTTTCAGTTCTTGCTTGATCCAAGACTTCAGATGCTCAACAGGCGAATGATTTATTTCAAATACCTTAGAGATCATTTTAAATCCCTTGCCAGACTCAAAGACATTTTTTTTCTAAAGGCCTTAAAGAGCTCTTTAGATCTTGGCATGATGACATGTCACCCCACCTGTCATTAGGAAATAGAACACAATACGATTTCAGGTTTGAGTAAGACCTAATCTGGAACACCTGATTCCAGTTATAATTTTATAAGGCTACATTTATTTTTACCATGAATCTAAACTTATTATTATGTTTTTAATTATTACCATGACTAAAAAAAGTCAGTTTTATGTCTTTATGTGCTGGATTATGTCACATTATTCTGTAGACAGTGTATCAAGGAAGTTCAAATATTAGATTTTTCAAATATATTGAATCAACAATTTCTGTGGGATATATTTATTTTTCCTGTGAAAATATATGTCGGTTTGAAAAAAAAAAAGAAAAAAACTATCCTAAATCTAGCCTAAATCTGGTGTCACTGAGACAGAAAACACATGCAGGACTCAAAGATATATTTTTAAATCCTAAAAGTTGCTAACCATACCATATACCATACTAAATAAGTTGCTAAATATGTAATGATTGTACCTACTAGTACATATTACGTGGTTCATTTGAATACTAGCCTCAGATTGGTTGTTTATTGTACTCAGGGCTCTGTTATTTCGCTATGATGGATTATTAGTGTTACAAATGATCCACTGATTTTTATTTGTGTTATAGTTATTTTACTCATACAGTACCATACCACGAAACTCCTTTTGGTTTCAGTGAAATTATTCAGCACCCGCTGACATAAAAAAATTTCATATGCAAACCTTGCATTTGGAGAAAAAGACACAGGCATGTGTATGAGATTCTCTGTGAAATATAAAGTCTGTGATTTAAATATTTATCAGCAGTGATAGCGTAGCTGGTATTGTTTTATTTTTGTCAGTTTGTGCTCTTGTATTTTGCCTATGGATACGTACATCTGTATCTCAAGAACTGCTTGACATATCACCGTCAAATTTTCAGGGTAGCAACTTGAGACCAAAGGCTGGAAAGAGTTCATGAAAAGGTCACTGTGGGTCAAGTTTAAGGTCAGCAAAATGGCCATCAATTGTTTCAATGGTCAGGTAATGGCTTGTGTGATT
Source organism: Tandanus tandanus (assembly GCA_039654325.1). NCBI lineage: Eukaryota > Metazoa > Chordata > Actinopteri > Siluriformes > Plotosidae > Tandanus > Tandanus tandanus. The sequence goes on from JBCNYH010000006.1 coordinate 27,351,058, forward strand.
CCCCTGTAGTTTTTTATTAATTTGACTCATTGGCCCTGCGATTGTCTGGCATGCTGTTTTGGGTGCACGCTGCTTCCACTAGAGTCAGCACCCTGTGACCCTAATCAGGGTTAAAACAGTTCAGAAAATGAAATAATAATAATAATAATAATAATAATAATAATAATAATAATAATAATGAAAATAATATTAATGAAAATAATAATAATAATAGGGGCGGCACAGTGGTTAGCACATTCACCTCACTCCCGGGTTCGATTCTGAGGTTTTGAGTGTTTCTGTGTGGAGTTTGCATGTTCTCCTCTTGTTTGTGAGGGTTTCCTCCGGGTACTCCTCCCACAGTCCAAAACCATGCAGCGTAGGCTGAATGGCTGTTCCAATTTGCCCCTAGGTGTTAGAGCGAGTGTGAATGGTTGTATATGTGTTGGCCCTACAATGGCCTGTACAGGGTGTACCCTGCCTTCACCCAGAGTTGGCAAACATGGGAGTCAGCCCCCCTGCGACCTAATAAAAAGCAGAAAAAATTTACATTCGCGTTGGATGTCCCCTACTGTAAACATTGAGAACCTAAAGACCTTTAAAACGATGTATTTGATTAAAACAAATAATCCTTGCTCCTGTACTACCATCACAGCTCTGACTAGGACACTTCATTAAGCAAATACTCAGATACTTAAATTTACTATCTGGAGTTCTTAGAAAGTATTTTACAAAGAGGTGCCGATCAGTTTTTACATGATCTGCTGTTCTGAATGCCAAAGATCATCCATCTGTCCAAACTGGACAGAACAAATACAACAGATGAAATGATCATCAGTCTTGCTAATGTATAGCAGCATCGATGGAATGGGGGAAGGGGCGGCGGCTATGGTTAGTCAAGGACATCTCTAATCCAAAAGCAGCAAAAGAGGGAAGAAAAAAACCCAGAGGATTATGTGACTTTTCCTCTTTGAGGTATTTCGAAGCCTCCTACTATTCCAGTGAAGCTGGCATCAACTCGAAGAATAATAACATACCAGAAGGTAACCCCCCCCCCCCCCCATCCCCCGCAGTTTTTTTACAGAGCTGTGAAAACAGCACTGAGTCAGAGAGAAGCATCTTGGCATGCTGCACAAATCTAAAAAGACTCCAGAAACCCAAAAAACTTTTAACTTACGATTGGCTTTGAGACAAAGTTGGGAGTTATGAAGCTTTCATATATCACCTTCAGGCAAAATTGGATGCATGTTTGTTCAGCATGTTGTAAACATAATTTGAAATGGATTTGATGTTGCCTGCAGCAGCTGTACAGTACTAGCATAACTGATTCCTAATTGATTGTGTGTTGAAAACTGTTCATTTTTCCATTCAGGAACAGTGAATGGAAGTCTTGATAGCAGATGGTGTTAGATAGAGATTCATGGGCTGTAAGGTAAATCCTGTGCTTTTAGCAGCTTTTAAAATCAACCAAAGTTCACTGTGGGTAAGCCAGAAACTTTAGAGTCCCTATTCCTACATTATCCCTGTGGCAAAGAGGTTTAAAACAGGACAGCCTTCATCACTGGGCTACATGGGCCCAGTGTATAGAACTGGATTAGTCTTTTAATAAACAATTAAAAGTCACCTGATGCAAAAGTGTATTTTATGATTCACAAATAAATGTATTTATTTCACTCATTTGCCGAACCACTTAAACCCACTATTAGGGTTGTGGAGAGAGTGTAGCATATCTCAGCTGACATTGCGCGAAGGTGGGAAACACACAGGCCATTGCAGGGCCACCACACATACAATCATTCACACTCACTTTCACACCTAGGGGCAATTTGGAACAGCCATTCAGCCTGCATGGTTTTGGACTCTGGGAGGAAAAAAAGTACCCAGATGAAACCCACATAAGCACAGGGAGAACATGTGAACTCCACACAGAATCGCCTTAGCCAGGCATGGGGCTCAAACCCAGAACCTTCTTGCTGTGGGGTGGAAGTGCTAACCACTAGGCCACTGTGCTGCCTCCTATGCCTATCAGATGTATCTAAAAATGTTTGGCTGTTGAAAGCAAATTCGATATTGTGAATGAATGTGTGCGGCGAGGCTGGCACCCATCTCAGCCGACTCTGGGCGAGGGGAGAGTACACCCTGTACAGCTCGCCAGGCCATCGCAGGGCAGAAACACGCTGACGGCAATGCAAATACCATATGTAACAATTTTTAGACTTGTCAGTGATGTCACATGAAATGTACCTCTAGCATTGCTTGGTGATAAGATACCATAATAGATTGCTGGTTAACGTTATATGGCAACATATACTTAACTATAAAAATAAAATTGGATGACAAACCATAAGACATTATTTGGCGGTTATATTGTGAGACAGCAATAATGCACTCATTTAGTTGACGATGTTTTAGAGAGAAAAGTTGTGACAAAAAAAAACAAAAAACAAAACAAAAGGTATAATTGGGGCAGCCGTAGCCTAATGGTTAGTGAAGTGGCTTTGGGACCGAAAGGACGCTGGTTCGATTCCTGAACCAACAGGAAAAATGTGTGGCGGTGGGGGAGTGAGCTGCACCTTCCCTTCCTCCACATTCATGGCTGAAGTGCCCCTGAGCAAGGTACCTAACCCCCAACTGCTCTCCAGGCACTACAATGTGTGTGTCCAGGTACTCCGGTTTCCTCCTACAGTATAAAGGCATGCACATTAAACAAACTGGTTGTTCCAAATTGTCTGTAGGTGTAAGTGTGAATGGTTATGTGTGTGTTAGCTGTTTTGGGTGCACCCTGCCTTCGCCCAGAGTCAGCTGAGACAGGGGCCAGTCTCCCTGCAACCCTAATAGGATTAAGCAAAAGTGAATGTGTGTTCGGCAAATGAGTGAGTGAATCTCAATGATGGAGTGAGTGAATATTTTTGTTAATCATATTACTTTTTTTTGTTTATCACAAAATACACTTGTGAACCATCTCATATTTTTGGAGTATGAAGAAACAGAACCAATAAGCCATAACATTAACACTACCGGGCTAGTCTGGCTGGGCAACTCTATACGCAACAATCTGCAATACAATGTGTGTTTTGGCACCTTTCTCTCTTAGCCAGAATTAATAGTTTCAGAAGTTTTGGTACTACAGTAGATCTTCTGTGGAATCAGACCTGATGTACTAGTCTTTTCTCCCTGTATGCATCAGTGAGTCTTGGGCACGCATTACACTGCTGTCACTGGTTGTCCTTCCTTAGACCACCTTTGGTAGATATTTACCACTGTATGCCCGGAACTCTTCACAAGACCTGCTATTTTGGAGATGAATAGAACCAGTAATTTAACCATCACACTGTGGTACTTATCAAAGTCACTCAGATCCTCACACTTGCACATTTTTCCTGCTTTCAACACATCAACTTTGAGAACTGACTGTTCATGTTATGCCTGATATACCCCACTTCTTGGCAAGTGCCACTGTAACGAGATAATCAATGTTATTGAGCTCACCTGGAGGTGCTCATAATGTTTCTATAGGTATCTATTCAATAGTGAATAATATGTGTTTGATTTTCGATTGTCAGTTCATTCTGGAAAAAGGTTTCTCGGTGAAACCACCCCAGCTCACCGCCTAAGTAACTTATTCACCTGTTTTACATTTTATTTTGGTTCTGATTGCTTCAAATTTTGTGCATGCGTTATAACTTAGCAATGCAACACCGACTGGTAGAAAGTGGAAAAGTCTGAGATCAAATGAGGAGTTCACTTGCAAAACCTGCTAAGTCATGTTGGTCAGTTTTTAAGAAAAATAGAATATTAATAGAAATTATCTGACAGAGTTTCGCTTCTTCTGCTACAATTTATAATACGAGTTAGCAGGTTTTGAAAATGGAGCTATCAGTGGAACGTGCAGGTGCGTGAAAAAGAGGCTAAGGGAAATAACTCTTTTTATTTATTTATTTATTTTATTTATTTTTTCTTTACAGAACTTGACTTAGCAGGTTTTGCAAGTGGACCCGTCAAGTATTATTAAACAGAAGAAGGGATACAATTTAAAGAGAAATAAAAAAGATGGTGATGCTATTAATATCATAGTTCCCAGAGCAGGGGTCATTTACACTCACGTACAGGAGTAAACAAATGGTTTCAGAAAGACATTGTGGACAATTCCATTTTATTACCAAGAGTAATTGATTGGTAAAAGATTACCACTGTATTTCATCTTTATTTAAAATACCTGAAACTGAATGGGAAACTTTAATGTTATGTTATGTAGGCTGATCAGTGTATATTTGTGGAGAGTAATTTAGTTCAATAGATAAGCTAATAAAGGTATGATAGGTGATAACTAAAAGATGAACTAGAAAAGCAACACAATGTAAGCTTGCTATGTTTTATTCATCTTCTATGTTGAGCGCCTCCTAATAAGTAATGTGCAATTTCAGCGGTGTATTTAACCTTAGAACCATATAAATTAGTCTGGACCTTTTGTAACTAAGTAACTTGAAAGCAGATTCGAAGACATATATGTAAATGATTTGGGAAGGAGATCATTAGAGAGTGGAATGATCATTCAGTTTAAAATTTCAGTTTCTACCCGCAAGACATCAGGCTACTACAACTGCTAAAATACTGGACAATCTGCACACTTTTTGCACACTCATTGTACACACTGAACATGCACGCACTACTTCTGCACTATAACCACTTTAGTATTTCTCCATTAGTATGCTGTTTTTATCCTACTGTGTACACAATGACTTCAGTATTTCTATTAGTATTCTGTATACTGTGTGCATATATATA
>JBCNYH010000006.1:27392616-27403655 GCA_039654325.1 Tandanus tandanus
TAGGAACTGAGAAGTGGTCTGTGGTCACCACCTGCAGAACCACTCCTTTATTGGGGTGTCTTGCTAATTGCCTATAAATTCCACCTGTTGTCTATTCCAGTTGCACAACAGCATGTGAAAATGATTGTCAATCAGTGTTGCTTCCTAAGCGGACAGTATGATTTTACAGAAGTGTAATTGACTTGGAGTTACATTGTGTTGTTTAAGTGTTCCCTTTATTTTTTCTTTGCACAGGTGTGGTCGGAATTTTGTCAGACTATCTCTCTCTCTCTCTCTCTCTCTCTCTCTCTCTCTCTCTCTCTCTCCATGAATGTATGTATAAAATAAATGCTAACTTGTCCACTTGTTCAAAATTAACAGTAATATCACAGACATCACTGTTGTTCAGTGTAGCATATAATCATGTAATAAAGTTTGCAAGCCCCTTCTAATAAAAACATTAAACAACAGTCTGAACTATGACTGATACATATCAACAGATCAAATATATTTGACAAGTAGAATTATAACAGTGACTATTGGCTGTACAGTATTTAAAAAAGATATTATTTTGTATTCATTGCTTTACTATCTGTTTTTATTAGTATCTGCAATTATATCTTCTGTTATAAATAATATTGAATATGATTTTATGTTCATGTATTATTTTATAGATCTAGAGAACTTTAAAACACAGCCAAGAAGTGCGGTGAATGTGAGGGAAGGCCAAGGTGTCGTACTGTTATGTGGGACCCCGCTGCATTCTGGAGGTAAGGCTGATTATTTCTATATATTCACACTTAAAAAATGTAATGATTTAAACGTGGAATTTTATATCATGTAAAAGTCATATTACAGACAACCTATTAGAAACTATAGCTATGTTGACTGCTGCTTGGTTATGCATAATTATTTTCAGGTAAGAAATATTTGAAGATTTAGATGTGTTTAGATGATATGAAATAATATATTGAAATAACAGCCCAGAACAAGACAAAAGAACAGAGAATCATCATCAGTTTGTATTTTGATGTGCTATCTACACTTCATCATGGCTTAGGTCTGAGTCACAGCTGTTCTGTTCTACTTTTACATGTTCAGCATCTTTTTGGGCAGCTGACGGATCTTAAAAACTGGGACTGGTATTCAGACATCAGTAATTAGAGAGGAGTTTTAATAGCCTAAATGAAAATGACAGATCAGTGGTGTGAAACATTCGTTTCAATATGAGATTGCAGCAATTATGGGAACAGATGAGACTTCAGAAATTAGAAGACATGGGACTTGTTTCATCGGACAGCAATTAGGATTTGTAGAGATAATTAGTCTGTAATTAATCATGTGCTTAGTTGGAGGACAGGAAATCCAGGATATACCACAGCATAGTCAAATGGAATGACTGCGTTTTAAGCATTACAGAAGTTCACAAAAGACGTAATGATGTCAGTGAGAACAAAACAGATTAACACTTGGTGTCAGTTCTTTTGGAATCGTTTTGTAGTGCATATTACAGCATGTCTGTAGAGATATTTGTTCAGAGCATTTGCACTGGTAAGCTGTAATCCCTCTATAGATTTCTAAAAGACATGCTCCCACAATTCTCACGTAAAGTGTGTGTCATTTATTGCTTCATATAAAGTCCTATCTTTTCAGTTCTACTCAAATCTGTTGGTAAATAGAAAGGCGCTCTCTGAGTTGGAGCCTCAATGCATTCTGAAAATAATATATTTCTTTTTTTTGGGAGGGTCTCCATTTTTTCTCCCCTAATTTAGTCATAGCCAATTTCCATTAGTCAGGTATTGCCCCCCTACCACACACAGCCACCACCAACCATTTGCAATTAAGCCCCAAATGATGCTGCCACCCGCATCTTTTCAAATCCTTAAGAATACATTTGCCCATTCAGGGGCGGCCTAACACACTTTGAGGTGTTTTGAGGTGGTTTTAGCAATTAGCTCCTATGGACACCATCAGCCTGATGCAGTTTGCGTGTCCTAATGATCCTGGGAGCTATGTTGTCGGGGGCATTATGCCACTGGTAGGGACACCCAAGGCAAACAGGTTCTAGGTGGGAAGGGAAGCAGTGCTCCACAAACACTGTTTACAGTGAAAGTGGGGAGCTGCTCATCTTGACTGGGGATGATGTCGGGAGGTGGAAGGAATACTACGAGGACCTCCTCAATTCCACCAACATGCCCTGAGGGTGAGAAGTTCGGTCATCTGGGAGGAGCTCGGAGTAGAACCGCTGCTCCTCCGCATTAAGAGGAGCCAGTTGAGGTGTCTCGGGCATCTGATGAGAATGTCTCCCGAACGCCTCCCTGGTGTGGTGTTTCGGGAATGTCCAACCGGAAAGAGACCCTGAGGTCGACCCAGAACACGCTGGAGGGACTATATCTCTCGGCTGGTTTGGGAATGCCTCGGTGTCACCCCGGAAGAGCTGGAGGAAGTGGCTGGGGAGAGTGACGTCCCCATGACCCGACACCGAATTAAGCGAGAGAAGATGAAGATGAAGTATTGAACAATGCTATTGTAGGCAGTGAGAACCAAAAAAATAATTCCGACAAGTATATTGAGGTAAAAGTATGATTAAAATACAAAAACACTGAAAATACCAATTTTTCAGAAAAATTGAAGGGTGTCGCAAATTTATTTATTTATTTTACTTTTGCATAGCATGAATGAACTTCAAACCATATGGAATGGTTTAATGAGTGAAGAAAAAAAATAAAAATGGGAACACTATGCCTGAAAGGTTAAATGCTGTAATCAAAGTAAGGGGTGTTCACACTAAATATTGAATTTTTTTTTCAAAAAAGAGACGGTTATTTCGTTATTACTATATATTGTTGTTTGTTTACTTATTCTCATCAATATGATCCAATATTACATGAAATAAATAGTTGAATAGTACTTGGTTTTTGATTTATCTTCATTGTATTCACATACAAAATCATACACAGTACAGTATGTAGTGAAATGCTTAGTACGACTGTCCTAAAATGTGAAGAATAAGCTATCAAAATAACAAGAAGAAAAGAACAATAACAATAACTAAAACTATTTAAAGGATTTTATAGTTAAAGGTCAATATAAATATAAAAATGCAAAAATATAAAATAAAATAAAATAAAATATATAAAATAAAAATAAAATAAAATATAAAATAAAATATAGGATACAAAAATATATAAAATGAAATATAAATGAAATATAAATGCAAAATAAATGCAATATAATGAAATATAAATGCAAAATAAATGCAATATAATGAAATATAAATGCAGTGGCGTTTTTTCAAGTATACTGTCTGTAAAGTGTCTGTGTGCAAAGTGACAAGTGTCTGTAAAGTGTCAAGTGTCTGTGTGCAACAATCAGCTGAGGTGGAATGTAATGTTTATGTGTGGGGTAGAGTCTACAAAGTCCAGGTACTAGTGTTCTGGTTCAGGGCCCGGATGGCCTGCGGGAAGAAGCTCCTCCTCATTCGCTCAGTGTTTGGTTATTATCAAATTGTTGTAAAAGTGTACTGTATTTTTTAATTTCTTCACTTGCTAAACCATTCCATATGGTTTGAAGTTCATTCATGCTATGCAAACACACATACACACACACACACACATTTACACCTAGGGGCAATTTGAAACAGCCAAGTAGCCTTCTGTGCATGTCTTTGGACTGTGGGAGGAAATCAGAGTACTCGGAGGAAACCCACGCAGGCACAGGGAGAACATGCAAACTCCACAGAGAAATGCCCTCACTGAGCCCGGATCTTGAACCCAGGACCTTCTTGCTGTGAGAAGGACATGCCAACCACTGTATCACCCATCCCACTTTATATATAAATACCAACAGTGTTTTAAGATGTTTTAATGAATTGATGAGAGTTCTCTATAGGCAGGTCTAACATAAACATAATAGAAAGGTACTTTATAGTGTTCAGAGTGACTGATTCAGAGAACACTGTTATATTAAGTAAATAAGTCAGAATATTTACAAAGGGTCACTTTAAAAAGGTGATCTCAACGTCATCTTTAAATAAATAATGAATAAATGAATAAATTAGCAAAATAAGCAAACTAACTTCCAAATGATTAAACATCATGCAGGTTTGTAATATGAGTAGACATAAAATGTAAATGTAGATTGCATAATATAGCATGAATTCTTAGAATTTATAACTGAGACGAGGTGAAATGTGCTCTGTGCTTATGACCAGGGTTTGAACTCTGCATCGTTATGTGTATATTCTTCACTGACCATCTTTATTCGTTAAATCTCTGTATGAGCCTGTGTTTCAAAGAACACTTATATCTGAATCTATGAGTTACATCTACTAACTTAACATAAAATTTGGTGACAAAAAATAACAAGCAAACAAGATTTGGTCACAGTAGTTTGTCTTATCACTCAGTTGTTTATTAATGACATTTAAAAAACCTTCAAGTGAAATTCTAGTCATTGGTTATTTAAAAAAAATGGTCCTGCACACTTGGAGCTTTAAGAGAACAAGTGTTTGATGTCTTACCATAATCTTACATACATACTAATGGTTTCAACTATATCAATATATTTAAAATTGCACCCCTCACTTCCATTCCAAATGCACCTATTCACAGATTCATCCATCCATCTATTTGCCAAAGCCACTGGAGCTTATCTCAGCCATCACTGGGCAAAGGCAGGGTACACCTTGAACAGCTCGCCAGTCCATATTAGGGCCTACACATACACAACCATTCACACTCACCCCTAAGGGCAATTTGGAATGGCCAATTAGCCTAATGTGCATGTGCATGTGCTTTTTTACTGTGGGAGGAAACCAGAGTACCTGGAGGAAACCTCCACAAGCACAGGGAGAACATGCAAACTCCACACTGAAATGGGACTTGAATCCACAACCTTCTTGTTGTGAGGTGGATGTGTTAACCACACAACAGTGCCTCCCCCATTTATAACATGTTTGTTAGAAAGGTTTTCTCAAGTCTTTTTTATTTTTTTATTTTTGATGTAAACCACTGTTCAGTGAAGATAATCTTTTTGTCCTCTTTTGGCTGCTCAGGCACGCTGTCCATAATGTTTACTTTAAATTCTGGAGTTAATAAAAATGAAACTACACACCATGGTACATTTCCTCATGTCTGCCACTAAAAGAACTGGATTTCCAACTTTTCTTTTTTCCCCTCTTTTCTCCCCCCTTTCCTGTGGAAGCACCATGATACGCCATGACAGTTCTCTCTATCTTTCCCACTTCTGCTTTTTTTTGAGAGGGAGAATGGGACAAGGTGAGTCAACCAGGCATGAACAAGGCCAAGCATTCCTGAGAATGGCAATGAGGCACTCTAATCTAGTTTGTTTCGCTCCCTTTCTCCTGTCCCTTCTGAAGAGCTGGTGTTTACTAAGTCCTGCTTGCCCAAGGCAAAAGGGGAAGGGTGGGTACTGTGTGTCTTCAACACATAGATAACAATGGTCTGTCTACAGGTGTGAGTTCTTTTAATATTCAGGTAATGATCACTACTCTGAAATGATTACACACTGTCCAAGTCAGGGGCAACTTGGAAAGTTTTTCACTTTTTTTTTTTTTTACAAGTTCAAACACATCTCAAAGCCAGAGATATTTTTGATGAGAAGTAGGGAATGCTGTGTCTAATACAATGGCTCTATCACCTGGCCTGAAGACAATCATGTTGCACTGGGAAGCTCTTTAATAATATATATAACCAACCCCAAAAAGCACCGGAAGGCATATACAGTGGCCATGGTGGCTGCATCGGTTTATGCTTTTCTCTTCTTAACCTGACATGCCCATTGATCTGGAATAGGGTGACCATTTTTCATTCCAGAGTTTAATGTTTATGCTTCCTAGCAAACTCACTCATTTTTTGAAACTTTTAATCCAACTAGGGACATATATCAACCTATATCAGCCAACACTGGGTGAAACGGGGTACACCCTGAACAGTTGATAAGCCTATTTTAAGGCAAACACACACACAACCATTCACAGTCACACTCACACCTATGGGCAATTTGGAACAGCCAATTAATCTAATGTACACATCTTTGGATTGTGGGAGGAAACCAGAGTACCCGGATGAAACCCATGCAAGTACAGGGAGAATATGCAAACATACACAGAACTCATCTTTCTCTTGGCAATGCCCTGTAGATTCTCTATGGGGTTCAGATCAGGCGAGTTTGGTGGCCAATCCAGCACAGTAATCCCACGGTCATTGAACCAGGTTTTGGTACTTTTGGCAGTGTGGGCACGTGCCAAGTCCTGCTGGAAAATGAACTCAGCATCTGCTTAAAGCTTGTCTGCTGAAGGAAACATGAAGTGCTCTAAAATGTCCTCATAGATGGCTGTGTTGACTCTCGACATAATAAAGCACAGTAGACCAACACCAGCAGATGACATGGCTCCCCAAATCAACACAGACCGTGGAAACTTGTGCCTCTCCATTCTTCCTCTAGACTCTGGGTCCTTGGTTTCCAAATGAAATGCAAAATTCCCTCTCATTGGACCACTGAGCAACAGACCAGTTCTTTTTTTCTTTAGCCCAAGTAAGATGCTTCTGATGTTGTTTGATGTTCAGGAGCGGCTTGACGAGGAATACGACATTTGAAGCCCATGTCCAGGATCCATCTGTGTGTGGTGGCTCTTGATGCACGAACTCCAGCCTCAGTCCACTCCTTGCGAAGGTCCCCCACACTTTTAACATAGGCCACACATTGAATGGCCTTTTCCTGACAATTCTTTCCAGGCTGCGCTCATCACTGCTGCTTGTCCACCTTTTTATTCCACACTTTTCCCTTACACTTAACTTTCTATTAATGTGCTTTGATACAGCACTTAGAGAACATCCAACTTCTTTTGCAATTACCTTTTGAGGCTTTCCCTTGTCAATGATGGTTTTCTGCACAACTGTCAGGTCAGCAGTCTTCCCCATGATTGTAAATTCTACTGAACCAGACTGAGAGACCATTTAAAGGCTCAGGAATCCTTTTCGATTAATTAGCTGATTAGAGTGTGACACTTTGAGCCTACAATATTGAACCTTTTGACAATATTCAAATTTTCTGAGATTTTGGATTTGGGGTCTTCATAAGCTGTAAGCCATAATCATCAAAATTATAACAAATAAAGGCTTGAAATATTTCACCTTGCATGTAATGAGTTTATATAATATATTAGTTTCACCTTTTAAGTTGAATTATTGAAATAAATTAACTTTTGCACGATATTAAAATTTTTCAAGTTTCACCTGTATAACGCACTAACAGTTTTTCCATGACTGTGGGATATGTCTTCTGACATTCGTTTCTGACCAGGCCAAAATCAGATAAAACTAGCCATTTAATTAGGAATAAACTTTAAATATTAAATATTACAAGTATGGCAACATAGACATAAATTTGAATGTAAATATGTGTACTTCAAAAATAAGGCCTATCGTGCCCTATATATTCATTGATTTAAATTAATTTGCATCTCACAGAATCACATTGTGGGGCAGTGGTGGCCCAGTGGTAGGGTGAAGAAAATCTGAAATAATGCATTGATCATTCAAAAGCAAATAGTTGCCTCATTATTCATGGAGCATGACCAGAAAGTTTGGTTTATCATAATAAATAGAATTCATAATATGATATTCTATGGCTAACCAGCTGAAAATGTAAATTTTTTGAGCACTCTGAATTTAAAAATGCTAATTTACGAGAAGTCCAGATATATTGATCAGGCTTGAAAACACACTGCAACTCTCTTACACTAGTAGTCAAATAGCAAGATGCTAAGAAGTGCTGTCAGTCAAGAATCCACTTGGAATGCCATTGCTGGAAGCAGTTCTTGTTTGCAGATATGTCGAGATACACAAGGTTCCCCCACAAGGTACACTGATGTGCACTGCAATAAGAATAAACTCCCTCTTCACCTTCTCACACCTGTAGCAGACAATACACTTCAATCTCTTCGAGGCCTGATGAACCATGGACATATGTGTAGCCTCAGACTGATTTTCAGGATGGACTCCATTGGCGGTGGGAAGAACATAATAGTCAGCAAAGCCACAAATCTACTTCATAATTGTTTGCTTGCATTATAAAACAGAGTAACTTGCTTGCCTTTGAACTTTCTTGATATCTGGATAGCTCTTGTTATGAATTCTGAAGAGAATAAAACTGTTGACAACAGCCATATCAGTTTCCACAACCTCATGTATTTTCTCATGGCATTATTAGTGCTAATCAACAGGTCACACATGTCCACTCTTATCAGGTAATCTTCTATACAGTAAGGTCTATACAGTAGTTTCCAGCTGCTGCACCACAGCATCATTCCACCGATTATTGGTTTTACACTTCCTGCTTGCTTGCTCTGACTCATTAGCTGAGTCAGTTGTAGTAAACGAAGACAGCTTTATTGTCTTTCTGATGTAATGTAAGTACGAATGGTTTTCTTATCAAGTGCATGCTGACACCCCCCACCCCCCACCCCCCTTTGCGCATTTTTTTCCATTGTTGAGTCCCACAGGAAAGCCTCTTCTGTTCTTTGACACAGATAAATTTGCAGGCAGGCCAAAATCGAAAAGGTCCTTCTCAAGAGGTATAACAGAACAAAAGAACATGTGATAACCTTGGTGACTCAGAGGTTTCACAAGCTTCATAACAATGTCATGCCCAAGACCATACTCACTGACATTTCTTCCAGCAGTTTTTCTGATGCAAACATCAAAATCATGTGTGTATCCAGCCTCATTCTCTGCTAAAACCTACAGCTTGATGCCTCATTTTGTGGGATTGTCTTTGATATACTGGAAAATTCCAGAACAATACCAAGATTTCACTATCCTTTCATCTACAGCAGCATTCTGTTTTGGTTGATGAAAGCTTTTACACCTTCTTTTGAAGTCATTTATAAATGACTCAATCTCCCATAGCTTGTTCCCTGGTTCCTCTGTAATTGGATCCACAACATTAGGCATAGAAATAAGTGCCTTGAACCTACCACGACTCATTATTTTCCGGGTCCATAATCCATGGTACAGGGTTTTAATTAAACTAGTTTTGACTAGGGCGCCACGGTGGCTTAGTGGTTAGCATGTCCGCCTCACAGCAAGAAGGTTACAATGCTATTGGCCATTGCAGGGTGGAAAAAAGTCGTATAAACGACTCTCAGAAAAGAATGTTCAGAGGAGCTTTAGAACCGGGTGAATTAATCGTAGTTACTATAAATGTTGGGAGAAGTTCCCCATTTTTCTGTCTTCACACTACGGGATCTGCAAACCATTTTAGTTACTTGCATTGGTGGGGGGGATATGAGAGCAGTCACGCGTTTCTATTTGTGTCTGAGATGACTATAACTCAAAAACTAACAATGAAGAACTGATTAAATTTTGGGGCGTAAAACAGATCCGGATCCAGGAAGGTTTTGAAGGATTTTTTAACCAAAATTATATTATATACTACATTACATACAGTATACTGTGTTATACTAGGGCAGTGGTGGCTTAGTGGTTAAGGTGATGGGTTGCTGATCTGAAGGCCAGCGGTTCAATCCCCACTATTGGGCCCTTGAGCAAGGCCCTTAACCCTCGATTGCTCAGGAGTATAAACATGATAATTGTAAGTTGCTCTGAATAAGAGCATCTGCCAAATGCTGTAAATGTAAATACTATAAATAGGAAATATTTTGGACTATAACATACACATAATTATTCAAAAATAAAGCCTGGACTGAAAATCTCAGAGATTGCACTACCTAGGTGGAGGTTTGCATTCTCTGAGTGCAATTCAAGTTCTTATAATGACCTTTTTTTTTCTTTTTTATTTCAGAGTAGGTATTTCCCAACACAACACAACAGTGAATGGTGAAGGGCATTGGTTACATTGGTTGTTTAAAATCCCCAAAAGCCATAAAAACAACAGTTCATAGGTTAGCTCTTGGCTCTTAGCAGCAAAAAAAAATACCTCGGAAAACTGGGCAGACAGTTCATTACTGAGCTTTTATCCTACTGAAGAAATACAAAGAGATTTTGACTCGTCTAAGTAAAATGTAAAAATATTGGCCAGCATTTCCTCTCAGCTTTGTAAATTAGGCATCCACCACTCAGCAAAGTTTTGACCCTTACCTCTACTTCTAGCTACTTGAGCCTATTTTACAAGATTCAACATATTTATATGTCTGTTGAATACACTGGCTTGACTCACCTCGATTCATCGCTAGAATTACACAGCTGATGGTTGATTTATGACTCTTCACCACTTAAATTACCTTCATGCTCACTATCCACATCATCACATCCATATCTTCAAAAACAAGCCTCTGATCATCCTCCATATTGTACACAATTTTAATGCTTTGCTCTCTTAAAATCCTGCTATCCCATGAAATATGCTCATGCAGTGTATTCAAATATTTTGAATTTGAAAGGTTGACTTATATTCCTGAGAAGCAGTGTTTGAATTCTGATCTTGGCTTCAGATCACATCTTTTTACTTTACCATATTTTCTGGGTTATTACTTGTCAACTTACAAACAATTTCTTTGATTGTGTGTCTTTTTCAAATTTTGATTTGTCAGACTGATGTGCCAGTAAAACTCAAAGCATAATATCTTTTGTACAACTCCTCCATATAGCAACAACATCCACTATCATACATTTGCATTTTGCACTTCGTTTATTCTACTGTTAATCATATTGATAATACTGTACATATTACTCACTGACACGATTCATTCTGGATCTGTTTATATAGATATTTGTAATTTCTAATTTTAGACAAACTTTGTTGGTTATTGTCAACGTGAAGACATAATGGAAGTTGGGGCTGATTTGCATAAAAGGCGGCAAAATTACGGCTATGTTATCGTTCATTAGTGATCAGTATTTGCAGGGGCTTTCTAGAAAGAGTTCAGCAATGGGAAGGTATTCACTGAATCAGTTAAGAGTTAAAAGAATTGGTGCCAGCTGAAAAATAATAATAACTATTCATTCATTTTCTGAAGCGCTTAATCCTAATTAGGGTCGTGGGGAGGCTGGCGCCCATCTCAGCCGACTCTGGGC
>JBCNYH010000006.1:27405505-27417298 GCA_039654325.1 Tandanus tandanus
GTGAGAGACATGGCCGGCATTTGATAACCCAGTTAGCTGCACTGGGGGGACAGCAGTGACAACCCGGTGATAGTGGGACTTGAACCCCTGACCTTGGGATCAGTAATCCAACACCCTACCAACAAATAGTGACTTTTTGTCAGGGGACTGTAGAGTTGAATAATAATAATAGTGTGAATCTGTTTAAAATTCATTAGAGCTGTGTATTGCAGTCTTTAGCATTGTTACTTCATGTGAGAAAGGTTCTGGATTTGAACATCACAGCTGGCTGGGTCCTTTCTGTGTGGAGTTTTGCATGTCTGGGTCGCCCTGTGTGGGTTTCCTTCCAGTACTCTGGTTTCTTCCCACAGTCCAAAGACTTGCATATTAGGTCAGCTGACTTCTCTGAATTTCCCATAAGTGTAAATATGAATGGTAGTTTGTCACTGTGTGAGTCCTGTGATGGATTGGTGACCTCTTCATTGTGCACCCTGCCTCTCGCCCAAGGTCGACTGGGTTTGGCTCCAGCTTCTCCTGTGACCTTGATGAATAAGTGGTTTGGATAATGGATGGATGGATATTCCTATGTACACCCAAGCTTTTGAAAGCTTTTGAAATATTCTGTGAGAATCCGTTTCTTTTGTGTCAATAATTAGTGTAGAAGTATTTGTGCGAAACTCTTCTACATGTAGAAGAAAAATATATTGAACAGAAGGTTATGTCAAACTGAACAGAAGAGCAACTCAAGACCTAATAATTTATATTTGCCTCTATTTTGCAGAACTTTCTTTTGCTTGGGTCTTTAATGAGTACCCGAACTTTGTCCGGCAGGACAGTAGGCTCTTTGTGTCCCAGGAAACAGGAAACCTTTATTTTGCAAAGGTGGAACCATCTGATGTGGGCAACTACACATGTGTCATCAACAATAGCATCACCAAGGATAAAGTGCTGAGTTCACCCACTCCTCTGGTGCTAAGAAATGATGGTAAGATCCGTCTGCATACCAGACGATCCTTGATGTCTGGCTTTGAATTGGATACGATCTAAGATTTAAAGAAAGATGCCTTTCAAAAAAAGGTCGTTTTTTCAAAGGTTGCATGAAAAAATGTTTTTTTTTTCTTCTAAATGCCAGGCCTTTGAAGACTGAACTGTTGTACATTTTAAGGAAACTATCGTGTAGCCCTGAAAATGACACACAGAGGCCACATTTCCATTTGAGATGGTTACTGGTTTACTAAGTGAATTCTCTATTTTTTTTTTTATGAAACTTTTTACCTGTTTTTTTTTTTTGTTTGTTTGTTTTGTTTTGTTTTTTGTTTTTTTCCCCACACTCACTATGCTGGCACTTTCTTTTTAATTGTCCTTTAGTTATTTTCCCTGTATACAAGAATATATAATGCACTTGCCATAAATCAGTAATGAATGACACAGTATGTATGTGTTTATGTGTTGTTTTGCCATCACAGGTGCAATGGGAGAATATGAGCCCAAAATAGAAGTTCATTTTACAGACACTGTGGCTGCTGCGAAAGGATCGTCGGTGAAACTGGAGTGCTTCGCCCTGGGGAAGTGAGTGTGTGTGTGTGTGTGTGTGTGTGTGTGTGTGTGTGTGTGTGTGTGTGTGTGTGTGTGTTAATCTGGAGCTTATCCATATCTGGATACCATGTAGTTTTATTAATTTTTGACACTGCTACAGGAACTTTGTGAATTTCAAGATTATTCCTTTAGGTCCATTCCTAATCTGATTAGCCATCAGTAATAAGGACTTATAAAATTATAAAAATAATTATTTATTTATTTGTGTATTGAGGAGGCAGAGTGGCATAATGGTTAGGTTTCCAAATTGCCCCTAGTTGTGAGTGTGAGTGTGAATTGTTGTGTGTGTTTGCCCTAGGATGGTCTGGCGAGCTGTTTAGGGTGTACCCTGCCTTTCGCCCAGAGTCAGCTGAAATAGGCTCAGCCTCTCCGGGACCCTAATTAAGCAAATGAATCTTTTTATGATTGGTTAATTGTTATGCAAGTTTCTGGGCAGCATGGTGGTGTAGTGGTTAGCACACCCACCTCACAACAAGAAGGTTTTTAGTTCTAGCCCCAGGCTTAGGCATTTCTGTGTGGAGTTTGCAGGTTCTCCTTGTGCTTTCGTGGGTTTCCTCCAGGTTCTCCGGTTTACTCCCACAGTCCAAATGCATGCACAGTTCCAGATTGTCCTTTGTATGACTGTGTGTGTTGGCCCTGTGATGGTCTGGCAACCTTTCAGGGTGTACCCCACTTTCAACCAGTGTTGGTTAAGCTAGACACCAGCTTCCCCTTGACCCTAGTAGGTTTAAGCAGTTCGTCAAAAGAGTTTTTGAGAAAGAGTTTTGCAATATTCTGTTTTAATGACTGCTTTTCACAGAGCACTAGCCCAAAGGATTTTCCTCTTCAATAGTATGGAAAACAAGCCACATATATCTTCTCTGAACTTGTGGAAAAAGTAGGCTCACTTAGTGTGATAAAAGAACATTTTCATAGAAAAGCGGATTACAGTCTTTAAGAGAAAAAATAAAAGTGTCATATCTGTCGCAACTGATAAACAGACATTCAAACCAAAATCATCAACGAAACAATGAGGAAATTAAACATATGAACTACTTGATACACACCACCTGGTTCCTGTAAACACTTGAATTTTGGGAATTTTTTTGTTTGTGTTTTTTTTTCACACAGCCCAGTTCCAAAAATCAGCTGGAGAAGAACCAGTGATGTTGCATTCCCAACTAAAGCCAAACTGCTTAACTTCAACGCTGTTCTGGAAATTCCTGGATTCCAGCAGGAGGACGCGGGCACATATGAGTGTGTGGCAGAGAACAGTCGAGGAAAGAATACAGCAAGAGGCCGTCTCTCTTTTCATGGTAAAGGAACTAAATTATTGTTGGCATTCGCAATAAACATTTTGTTACCAATACATTTGCTATGTGCTGTGTTAGGGCAATCATGACTACTCAATCTGTGGGGTAACTGTGATACTTTGTTTAATTCAGTTGGCAAGCATTTTTCACTTTAATGACATCTGATGTAATTTTATATTTTTTGCCAATGTTTTTTGAAGCCCTAAGACAACAACAAAAAAATATTTTAGCTTTTTGGCACTTCTTTTCTACTCATGCACAATGGCATGTTATGACAAGCTTCCGTTTTCATTATGATGCATAGGTCTGACTGTGATGAGTGTTACCCCCACAATGTCATCTGGGTTATAACTTAGAGCAAGGTCATGTCAGAACAAGTCTGTCAAATGACTCTTGTACTCAAGAGAGGCTATGATGTTGTATGACACATAAGATGATGCAGTGGTAATGACGCTACCATGCATTAGGACATCAGTGACATGTCCTTCTAAATCTTAGACTTAGTATTAGCAACAAACAAAGACTACAACCTAGCGAGAGTAAAACAGTGACTCCATCTTTGCTCATTCTTAAGAACACCCAAGAGGGTAATCTCTATTACTCTCATGGCATACTATACACCAACAGAATATGCAATTCTGAGATGCATTTTGTCTACTCCTTCAAAAGATGTGCTGCGCTAATAACAAGAAATCATGAGGGAATTATGAGCTTATTCAGGTTCTTCAAAATAGGAGATTATTTTTGAAATGCAATTATACCCCAGCATTAATTGAACTCACAGTTGGTACACAGGCACTGCAGGGTATCTGCCAGGCACCCGGATAATAAGGCTATGGAACGAGGTCAGAAGGATTTATTTGTGTGCTGAAAGGACAGAGCGTGCCTTTGGCCTGATAGAATTGTCATTCTGTCTGGAGAGTAGGGGCATTTCATTTCAATGGCCCAATTCATAGCCATTATGCTTCTGTGAAATGAACAGGCTTTGTTGGATTTTTTTTTTTTTTTATGTTTTTTTATTTCCACTCCAGTCCCATACTGCTGGATCATATTGATTTATAAGTGAAAACTCTGTAGCATTGTAAAGGTCCTTGTTTTCTTATGAATGGGCTTTTATTGCTGATAATGCTCACACCAAGGCATGGGACTGAAGTGAAATGAAAAAGTTTTGGAGATTTCATTGAAAATAATCACAGAAGAAATAAAAGTGATAAAATTGCAAGTGAATATCTGTAACTGAATTGAAATGATTCACCAAATGTTTAAAATTAATAAGCAGTCTCTTTTTGGATATTTATGTATCTATTAGAGATTTATATATCTATCTGTATCAATTGTATATTTCTGTAACTATCTAAGTGTGCATGTGAGTGACAAGAGACAAATTATCATGGCTAGATAACTGAGACAGAGCATCTCTAGAGCCACTGGTCTTTTCAGTGTTCCTGGTCTGCAGTGGGTAAACCTATTAAAAATGCTACCACAAAGGACAAACGTTGAACCAGTAACAGATACACAGGCTTCACCAACTCACACAGGACAAATGAAACCAAGATTAACTTGTACTAAAATGCCAGGGAAAAAGAGTGTAGAGAAAAAAGGAAGGGCTCATAATCCAAAGCATTCTTCATCGTCTGTCAAATATGTTGGACATGGCCATCTATGACTGCCAGTGAAACCGGATCACTGGTGTTTATTGATGATGTGACTGCTTAAAGGTATAGCAGGATGAATTATGAAGTGTGTAAAGCTATTTCTGGTCAGATTCAAGCAAATACCACAAAACTGATAGGAAGACACTTCTCAGTGCTAATGGATAATGACTCCAACCCGAGAAGTTTTTAAGGGAAAGAAATGAAATGGTCTTAAATGGCCGAGTCAATCAACTTAACTGAGCAGCAGGCTTTTCACTTACTGAAGACAAAACTGAGAGCAGAAAACCCACAAATAAATGGTAACTGAAAGCAGCTACTCTACACACCTGCCCAAAAATCTCCAGGGAGGAAACTCAGCATTTGGTGATGTCCATGGGTTCCAGACTTCAGGCACTCACTGACTGTGAAGGATTTGCTTCCAAGTAATAAAATCATGTTGTTATTTACTGTATAATTATGTTAGCACATCCAACAACTTCCGGGCCTCTGAAAACAGGGGAATTTGGGTAAAATGTCTGTATTTTCTTAATTAATTGTACAAATATTAATAAATAAATAAATTAATTAATTAATAAGTCTACATTCTAATCACAACTTGACTGTTTCATTTTAAATCCGTTGTGGTGGCAAAAAAGTGAGACTGTCCAAATTATCTAACAAATTATACATAATTATATATACATTACGGTGTACCCTGCCCTCGCTCAGAGTCAGCGGAGATGGGCGAAACTGTTCTGTTTAACACTATTTACTCTAAATTTTTAACTCATCAAAGTAGCCACCTACTGCAAATATTACAGTTGAACACGTTCGTTACATTCTTTTATTGATAGGAATCTACAAATATTGTTCAGGAAGTTTCTTCCCAACACTGTTGTTGAAGTTCCCACAAATGTGTTGCACTTGGTGGTTGCTTTGCCTTTACCCATCTGTTCACTTTTAGTGGTTTTACTCAGGAGACTCTGTTGTGGCCGTTCCATGATCTGAAGCCTGCCGTGTTGTTTGTTTTTTTTTTTTTTTTTTTTTTTTTTTTTTTTTTTTCTGCGGTTTTTTTTGTACAAAAAACACCCACTCCTTTGTGGTTCTTTTTTTTGTCTTTTTTGGTGCCCCTCCCCCCTCACAAATAAAAGTGCCTTCCTGTCAGTTTTGTGGTATTTGCTTAAATCTGAGCAGAAAGAATAGCTCTACATCTTCAATAATCACCAGTGACCCAGTTCCACTGGCAGCAATACATGGCCATGTCCAACATGTTTGACAGACGATGAAGTATGCTTTGGATCGCAAGCCCTTTCTTTGCTTCTCCATACTCCTCTCCTCCTGTATTCTGGTACAAAGTAAACTTGGTTTCATCTGTCTAAGAAATCTTGTTCCAAAACTGGACAGGCTTTCAAGCAAAGTATACATAACTTATTAGTAACTTATTCAGAACCAATCGAAAACTTATAGCTAACTTATATTGAACTTATCTCCAATGTATCTGACGTGTTCCGGACGACCACAGAACTTTTACTGAATGTCTTTCTAATTTACAGGTAGTGTATTGCGTATGGCAGCGTTTAGGGGATTGGTATATAAAATGGGGTTCAAACGGGGAACCAGTTAGTACTCCTCAAGACTCCATGGGGAGCAGATGTCCATGTCAGTCAAGAGATGGAGGATCCGGCAAGGCTGAGACAAGAATACCCACTAGATGTCCTCCAACATCAGCATGACCTCATTGATTTCTTCGGCATGACGGTGATGTTGATACTGCGATGTCTAGTGCGGATCTGATTTGAATCAGCGAGTGGCAGCCTTTTATAGGCTACGTCACGTGATCAATCGTCGAGGATACACTGTTGCATAAGTTAGTATGTGAACGACCGCATAACTTACCTACAACTTATGGCCAGTGTATGCAGAATGTAGCATGCACAGAATTTTCCGATGACCTTGCCATATTTCGACTTATACCAGCATGCTGTTAACTTACACAAGACTTACCCATAATTTATTTGACGTATGCCAGCGTATTAGCCTTGAAAGGATGTTGTGAATTTTTTGCCTTGAAAGGTGGTTGTGAATAGGTTTTTCTTCACCAAGGGTAGAATTTTACAATTATCCATTTTAGTTGTTTTTCATGGTCTTAAGGTCTATTGGTATTGTTGAGCTTGTCAGTGTATTCCTTCTTATTAAAAACGTAACAAGCTATGAACCCCTTAAATTACAGCTGACAATTTTTTTTATTATTTATTGACCACTCCATTTCAGATCCACTTTGGTGGTGTAGAATGGTAAAATTAAAAACATTGTGACCCTGTCCATACACTCATAGATATAAAAGTATGTATTTCCATGTAGAGATTCCTTATTTCTTTATTTGTTTTTCACCAACCTGCATTTGTTTCTTATAGCGAAACCTCACTGGCTGCAGACCATGACATCCACAGCCTTGTCTATTGAAGAGAACTTATTTTGGGAGTGCAAATCCAATGGGAAGCCCAAACCCTCATACAGCTGGCTGAAGAATGGAGAAATGCTTATGTCTGAGGTACTGTGAAACTGCTAGGGGAAAGCTAAATATCACCTTATTCGTTTACATTTATGGCATTTTGGCAGATGCTCTTATCCAGAGCTACTTACATTTTTATCTCATTTATACAACTGAGTAGTTGAGGGCCTTGCTTAAGAGCCCAACAGTGGCAGCTTTCTGGTTCTTCAGGCATGAACTGCCAACCTTCCGATCAGTAGCCTAGAGTCTTAACCACTAAGCCGCCACTGCATACATTCAGAGATAGACTGCTGTACTAACGCAGGTTATTAGAGTCACATTCATCAGCAATTTCAAGGTCAGCAGAAACTGCTGGGTGGATAATTAAGAAATTTCATGGCCAAAGTAAAAAATAAAAATAAAAATAAAATACAGAAATACTGTAGGAATACACTGCCTTGAAAAAAAGTCTCTTCTTCTTCCTGGTTTCCTCTATTTTTCTTTCTTCCCGACACATTAAATGAATTCTGTTTTATTCTTAAAGCACCTTACAATTGAAATTGTCACAAAGCAGTTTTATAGTGTAAACGTAATGGATTATGAATTTAAAATCCTATATATAAATCAGATACCTCCCTAACAACAAGGAGGAAACCTTGAGAGGAACCAGACTCAAAAAGAAAACCTTTTGGGTGATACAATAAAATTAAATAGATAAGATAAAAATACAAACTATGCAGCAGGAAATTCTTTATAGAATAACATGAAGTCTTAACACTAAACTGTTTCTGATTTTTTTTAAAGAAAGACATCCTGTTGTACACAGATTTTAAATGATCCTGGGATTTATTAAAGGGTAAACACTCACAAAGATGTCTTTTTTTTTCTTATTTATAACCATTTCCCCTCATTTAGTTTATATTTTCTCTTATCATTCCTACATTAATCGATGGCTAAAAGAATCTTGCCTCTGTGCTGTCTCATATTTGTACCCCAGGTAATTAGAGTGTCAGGGATTACTGTTTGAAAGTTCCTACATACTCAAATCAACTCAAACATGTACATCATGTCTATCTCAGCTGACAGTGGGCGAAAGCGGGGTACACCCTGAACAGCTTGCCAGACCATTTCACGGCAACGCATACAACTATTCACACTCCCACTCACACCTAGGGGCAATTTGGAACATCCAGTTAGCCTAATGTGCACATCTTTGGACTGTGGAAGGAAAGCGGAGTACCCAGAGGAAACCCATACATGTATGAGGAGAAGATAAAGACTCCATACAGAAACACCCAAGCCCAGGACTTGAATGCAGGACCTTTCTGCTGTGATTAGGATGTGCTAACCACTACGCCACAGTGCACCCCTCAGGTACATAGTGTTCACTATAATTCCTATGGGTGATGGTAATTGTGGCACATGTGTTGAGAGATTTGCACATTAGGCTAATTGGTTGTTGCAAATTGACCCTAGGTGTGGATGTGAGTGTGAATGGTTGTGTATGTGTTTGTTGCCCAGTGATCATCTGGCGAGCTGTTCAAGGTCTAACCTGCCTTCTCCTAATAGACTCCAGCCTCACCACCACCCTAGTACAGGATTAAGCGGTTCGGGAGAATGAGAGAATGGCATTTAGTTACAGTTATTACCAGCACCATTGGGTCTGAAAGCAAAGATGTACTTACTTGCCACACACAAAGATGTAATATTAGAGAGGTTATTAGAGAGAGAACTTTCCTCAGTAATTAAATAACCACGTGTAATATTTTTGTCTTGTTTGTTTTACTGGGTTCTCGTTATCTGCTGTTAGGACTTCTGATACTGTTTTTAATTATTTATGTAGAAATATACTCACTCATTCACTCACTCATTTGCTGAACTGCTTAATCCTATTAGGGTTGAGGGGACCCTCAGCCGACACTGGGTGAAGGCGGGGTACAATCTGAACGACAGACCATTGCAGGGTCTATGCAGAAATTTAGAAAAATTCTAAAGGTTTCTCAAATTTCCAAGCAACACTGTAAGATCACCATACTAAATTATTTATTACCACTCACTTCACATGCAACAGTAAACAATCATTTATCAGTAGGTTAGGTTACATAAAACCAAGTGGCCCTTTTACTCTATAAATTCTGTTGTTGTTTAGTCCATTTTCATGAGATTTATCTTTAAAAGGAGGCAACAGCAGTAGTCACACTGAATCCTCTCTTGCTCTCTGATTCTCTCTGTCTTTCATGCTTGCATTGTGCTGACCCCTGGTTTTAAGAATGCCTAATGGGTTTAAAGCTTAGCCATACCATTAGCCTCTGCTGTAGCTCAATATTTTTGCAACCAATCCCTCTCACTTTTCCGACCAATCGCTCACAGCAAGATGAATTGCATATAAGTGTGTTCTAGTTATTGTCAGCACTGCTTTTCTGTCCTCCAAAACTGAGGTTCAGCATGTTTTGTCCCCAAGCCCCCAGTCCACCAAAAAGCCAACATGGCTTCCTAGACTCACCTGGCTACATTCCAAATATATACGTAAAATTGCAGTGAAATTATAATTACAGAGCATTGTTCTCCCCCTCTCTCTCTCTCTCTCTCTCTCTCTCTCTCTCTCTCTCTCTCTCTCTTTTTCTGGATTTCTTTTTATCTTGCTGATTTCCTTGCGCAGTCAGCAGCAATTACTTCCAAGGCTAGCAGCCTGGATTAATACAAAAACTTAAAATGGAAAAAAACTTTTTAGTATTTGTGTGTGTGTGTGTGTGTGTGTGTGTGTGTGTGTGTGTGTGTGCATGTGTGTACACCAATATACACCTGCCAATCAGTCGTAATATTAACACCACTTGTCTGGTCTGCAGGTAGGCAACCCCATACTGAGCAAGCTGCAATACATTGTGTGTTCATATCCAGCATTAACAGTTTCAGCAGTTTGTGCTACATAAGTTAGATCAAGCCAGATGTACAAGCCTTTGCTTCCGGTGTGCATCAATGTATCTTGGGCAGCCATGACACTCTTCAGTTCAGTGGTTGACATGTTTTGGACCATCTTTGGTGGGTATTTACCACTGCATCCCAGGAACACCCCAAAGACCTTCTGTATTGAAGATTAATAGAACCAGACATTTAGCCATCACAGTGTGACTCATCAAAATCACACAGATCCTTGTTCATTTTTCCTGCTTGTAATGTATCAATTTCAAGAACTGAAGGTCACCTTCCTGCCTAATTCATCTCATGTCTTGGCAGCTGTTAGTTTAACAAGATAATATTTTTTTTTTTACTTCACCTCTCAGTTCATATGGTTTTTATTGTTAGGGCCATTGTTAGTGCATATATTCAGTATATACTGCATGGAAATTGCATGATCTGATCAGTTCAAGATCTCAGGATAATGAACAGTTGTGCACCAAAGAAGAGATGGATGTCACTGAATGGTCCTTGGGATGGAACATCATCATCATCTTCATCCGCTTGTTACTGGGTCGGGTCGCAGGGGCCGCAGCCTAAGCAGTGAGGTCCAGACGTCCCTCTCCCCAGCCACTTCCTCCAACTCTTCGGGGGGGATGCCAAGGCGTTCCCAGACCAGAGAAGAGACATAGCCCCTCCAGCGTGTTCTGGGTCGGCCCCGAGGTCTCTTCCCGGTTGGACATGCCCTAAACACCACATCATGGAACATCAAAATGGATTGCTATTATTGTCCTGTGTAGTATATACTAAAACAATTATTTGACATATAGCCTTGACAGTCAACATATGCTGACACACACATACACACACACACACACACACACACACACACACACACACACACACATATATACACACACTGTATAGGGAGGCAAAGATGACATAGTCAAGTCTCGCAAGGCTGTTTCTAGGTGGAGTTTGCATGTTTTCACCTGATTGCATGGATTTCCTTCTTTACCCCACAGTCCAAAGACATGCACATTAGGCTAATTGGCCAAATTGCCTCTAGTTGTGGAGGGTGTACCCCACGTTCGCCCAGTGTTGGCTGAGATAGGCTCCAGCTTGCCTGCAACCCTGATAGCAGGACTAAGTGGTTCAGCAAATGAGTCAGTGAGTGAGTAAGTGGGAGAGGGAATGAGTGGGTAATAGTCCTGAGCCACCCTATATCACAAACTTTGTTATAATTAAAAACAAAAAATTACCCCTACTTTATCTATTCATTCATTGAATAATTTGCTGAACCGGTTAATCCTATTAGGGTCGGAGGGAGGCTGGAGTCTATCTCAGCTGACTCTGGGCAAAGGCGTGGTACACTTTGAACAGCTCACTAGTCCATCGCCAACACACACACAACCATTTACACCCACACCTAGGGGAAGTTTGGAACTGCCAATTAGTCAAATGTGTATGTCTTTGAAATGTTTGAGGAAACTGAGGAAACCCAAGCAAGCACGGGGAAAACATGCAAACATCCAGACAGAAACACACCGTTTTTGTTATATTTTTGTGTCAGTAAACGAAGCAGCAGGCTACACAAGACACCTCATTTCAGACAATAACACAGTGAAGGCTGCTGGGTTTTACTGCAGAAATACTTTTTTTTTTTTTTTTTTTTTAAAGCAAACTGTCGTCACAATAAATATTTACTCTGATTTATTCACAACCTGCTCTTTATAGTATGTTTTAACTTTTAGAATAAACTAGTTAAATTATTTATGTAAGCATATTTGCTACATAAACAGCATTTATTTGCATGTGCCCAATAATTTTGCACAGGTGTGTGTGTGTGTGTGTGTGTGTGTGTGTGTGTGTGTGTGTGTGTGTGTGTGTGTGTGTGTGTGTGTGT
>JBCNYH010000006.1:27434675-27450151 GCA_039654325.1 Tandanus tandanus
GAACCACTCCTTTATTGGGGGTGTCTTGCTAATTGCCTATAATTTCCACCTGTTGTCTATTCCATTTGCACAACAGCTTGTGAAATTGATTGTCAATCAGTGTTGCTTCCTAAGTGGACAGTTTGATTTCACAGAAGTGTGATTGGCTTGGAGTTACATTGTGTTGTTTAAGTGTTCCTTTTATTTTTCTGAGCAGTGTATATTAACATGTATTTTATGTTTCAGTTTATGCATAGTTTCCACTAATCAATTGCTCATAAACCAAGAAAACTATTCAGATGAATGTGTAAAAGGCTATTTACTGTAGAACAAATATATACAGTATGAAAGTGTTTGTACTGTCCAACCTTTGTCATCTCTTTCAGATTCTCTGTGTTCCCCAATGGAACACTAAAGATTGCCAATGTGACTAAGCAAGATGGGGGCATTTACACATGCATTGCCAGGAACCAGTTTGGTAGCGCAAGTACTGCAGCCCACCTGCTGATTACGGGTAAGTCGTTCCCAAATGCCATACTTTTCACAATAGTTCCAGAAATTTTAAGTGTGTGATTTAAAGTATTAAATACTTTTTGTTGCTGAATCTTTTAATCTCCTGGTGATGGTTATTCAATATTCATTGTTTATACATGGGTGTATTTCCTTGCTTTTCAAGTGCCATGTTCAGAGGCTGCCTGGTTCCCATTATAACGCACGAGATAAGAAAATCTTTAAGCAACAATAAAATTATGAAATCTTGTGATAAGTGATGGCTAATAAAAATCATCATCATCATCATCATCATCATCATAAAAAAAAACAAAAAACCTTCCATCCATGTGTGCCAACCTACAAACTATGTAGTAATTCATATCCTTTCTATTAATCAGATATTTTCTAGAAATGCAACTGTCTCCATACATGATGTAACTGTTAGCCTAGAAAGGGAAGCTTTTAGTGAGCATTTTAACCCCTACATGCCAACATTAGTCTAAGGTAAGACTTTTGGTCAATTGATAAATTGGCACATTTTTATACTTACATAGGCAGTAAAGTGGTACAGGAGCTAGCACTGTCAAATTCCAGGGACAGAATTCCAGCTACAGAGTTACTGTTTATACAGAGTTGTGTGTGCTCTACTTGTAGCTGTGCCTAGGTAAAAAAAAAAAAAAAAAAAAAAAACTATATATATATATATATGTTCTGAATATATTTTGTTTTTCTGCAATCAGAACAGTCGTATATCATATTGATGCTAAATTTACAACTATCATGTATTGTGAGAGGGTGGCATGATGGCATAGTGGTTAGCGCATCCACTTCACAGCAACAAGGTCCTGGTTTTGAGTCTTTGTGTAAAGTTTGCATGTTCTCCCCATGCCTGTGTGAGTTTTCTCTGGGTTCTCCGATTTCCTCCCACAGTCCAAAGACATGTATATTAGGCTAACTGCCAGTTTCAATTGCCTGTAGGTGTGAGTGTTAACGGTTGTGTGTTTGTTGCCCTGCAATGGACTGGTGAGCTGTTTAGCATCTACCTGCCTGGCTGAGATAGGCTCGAGTCTTTCTGTGCCCCAAGCAGGGTTGGTAAATAAATGAATAAGTAAGTGTCTTGTGAGAGCCTCACACTTCAAAATAAACCAAATTAATATATGTTTATAATATACATAAAACACTGAAAATTGGTAACATATCCATCGGGCAACACTTCGACAGAAGGGAAACAAAGTGGGAGAAGTGAACCTTTAACAATCTCAGCGATTTTGTTTGTGTGTGTGTGTGTGTGTGTGTGTGTGTGTGTGTGTGTGTGTGTGTGTGTGTGCGCGTGTGTGTGTGCGCGTGTGTGCGTGTGTTTATTTATTTATTTTTATAGGTTTCACTTGATTGTTATGAGTTGCATCGAGTGAATAGAGCTGGAAAAAAATGTGTTTGTGCATCTTCATTTCTTGCTGCAAAGCAACAAAATGTGGATATTTTGAAGAGAAGTGATTCTTTTTTTATACCCACTGTAGCAGCTCAGATAGTATCTATGATAAAAATAACACCTTGATTTGAATTCCTGGCACCAAAAATATTTTTAGTGTCAAAAATATTTTCCTTTGCCAATTACTTGCTGCAGTATTATATTACAGTACTGGAAATGGCCAGCACTCTTTTTTAAAAAGAGTCGACCCTAAAGAAAACTCCTGCCAACTTTCATGCTTATATTGCTATCAGAATGACTTTTAGTAGGTATCTGCTATGCTGTGAGTTAAATTATTATTATTTTTTTTAATTTATTTATATATATATTTTTATATGGGTATGGACAGATTTAGACATGCACTAACTGAATTGTTTTATCCTTCTTTCTTAACCCTGAACAGCTCACCAATCCATCACAGGGCCAACGCACACACAAGCACACTCACACCTAGGCGCAAGTTGGAACAGCCAATTAGCCTTTGACTGTGGGTGGAAACCGGAGTACCCGGACTCGAACACTGGACCCTCTTGCTGTGAAGCAGACGTACTAACCATTACACAATCGTGACAACCTTCACATGCATGCTGTCTTTAACTAATTTATTTTGTGTGATAGCTTCACCATACATGGAGTTTCAGGGAAAAACTAAAGAAGTAAACTTTAGAGCTTTATACACATTTTATCAGAGCGATTACTAAAGATATGGATTTCATTTTTTTTTGCTTTAACTGTTCATTGAGAGTACCATCACATACGTACTCATAAATAGGCTCAGTAATGTTCGAATCACTTACTACTTCCTTCGTATATGCACTCCTAATAGCACTATAATTGTGCTGTTAATGTAATCTTGATTAACTTACTTATCAACCTCTAACCGGCTTTTCTTATTTGCTTATTAAGCTGCAGGGTGGATCAAGTGTTTTCTTTCTTTTTCCCCATTTTCACTATTTAAGTTGAATATGTGGTTAATTGGTGGCTTTGTTATTAGAGTAAAAAGGTGCACAAGTATTGGTGTGTGTGTGTGTGTGTTTCTATCAACTAACCCTGCTCATAAATATTCTGCCAGATTTAAAGCTGCCAACTGCCACTTTTCATTTTTCATTTGCTTTTGTATAAAACACCAGAAGCTGACCGTCTTTAATTTACTGTAATTTAATTAGCATGAGTTCCGCAATGCAGTGCATTCCAAAAAATACAAAAAAACAAACAAACAAACAAAAAAAAATCAGTGCAATCTCCAGCATTACAATCACCATAAAACAGAGCCTTTTAAAAAGGTTATGTAAAATAAAAAGAAGGAAAGAGAGAAAGAAAAAAAGAAACGAAAGAAAATGTGTAAAAAAAAAAAAAAAGGAATAAATAAATATAATAATTTACCTCTGATATATGTGAGAATTACATTTTCATTACATGTGAAGTAATTTTCTTCTACAATCATTCAGCATTTATTCATTTGCCAAAACTCTTAATTCTACAACAGTCATGGGGAGGCTGGGGCCGCTGTCTCAGCCGCCTCTGTGTGAAGGTGGCACACACCCTGAACAGCTCACAAGTCCATGGTAGGGCCAGCATACCCACAATCGTTGAAATTACACCTAGGGGCGATTTGAAACAGCCAGTTAACCTAATGTTCATGTCTTTGGACTGTGGGAGCACCCAGAGAAATGCCCTCGCCCAGCCTGTGACTTGAGCCCAGGAACTTCTTACTGTGAGGTAAACGTGCTAACCACCACACCACACCACTGTACCGCTACAGTAATATTAAATTGTTTACCTGTCTGGCTTTAATGAGCTGCTGAGCAGAATTTCTGCACTGACACATTAATATGATTTGATGAATACATTAGCAGTGAGGTGTTTTTTCATGCTTTAAATATTTAATTCATTTATTTCATTTATTTTATTATTTCCTTTATTAACAAGGTAGGGTGTGTAATAATTTTTGTGGTGCATTGAGTAGAATTGGTGTATAAAGGTTCCATTTTCACATTAACTTAAATTAAAGGTTTTGAACATGTGTTTCTCGTAATATCAGAGCCACAGACAAAACAAAACAAACAACAAGAACACAACAACAACAAAACAACAACAACAACAAGAAAAGTTCTGACTAGAAGCTTTATAGAACCTTGAGAGATTTTGTGAATAGGTTTGGTCTCAGTAGCATGAAGTATTAATTGCAGGGGTGCCAATAATCCTGGCACATGTGGCTTTATTGGTGCAAGTAATTATTTTCTGATGAGGGATTTGTTTTTCTTTGAATAAATAAATTTTAAATAAAGGTTGGATTTTTCTAATTTGCTCAGTGTGAGATGAAGCTCGTTCACCAAAATGTGGATTAGTTCCAACCCTTTTGACTAATCATCACAAGGGTTGCCAATAATTTAGAAGGGGGTATATATTATTCCAGATTCTCCAATAAGATAATTTTAAAATGGTCTGTTACACATTTTATTAATTGCTTTATTACACTCTCTTATCTTAATAGTTGTTACTGTCTTGTATGTTTATATAGCACAAAAAGTTGGTATCACTGTACACACGCCTGTAGTAAAAAAATATATCATGATATCATAGTGCTATGAGGTGAATGAAGATGTGATCAGATGGCTGTGTTTATACTATGCAGAGCCAAGCAGGATCATACAAGGACCCAGCAGCATGGAGATTATGGTGGGCGAAAGCATCGTGCTGCCCTGCCAGGTAGCTGTGGATCCAGTACTTGACGTGAGCTTCTCCTGGGTCTTTAATGGCCAGCTTATCGACTTTGAGCACAACTCGGAGCACTTTGAAAGAGTTGGCGGAGTAAGTAAAAACCAACACAATTCTCACACTAGTTTCCTGGCAGATAATACTGGATTATTTTGGCCAGTATCTTAAGAATCAGTGTACCAAATGCACTGCTTTGTTTTAGAGATTACTGAAATATCATTAGCATGGAAATTAATTGTACTTAAACTTTTAAGTAGTAATGTGTAGCTTTGGTCCAATCTTATTCACCAAAGAGACAGCATGGGTGCAGGTTTTCTTTCTAATTAGCAGCAAGGAGCAACACCTGACTCCATCCACCTATTTAATCAGTTAATCTTTGCATTCAGTCGACAATGAAAACTTCCACCCACACTGGTCCCTTCTGGATAAAACTGAACACCTTTGATGTAATATTTCATCTAATTATACTAGAAGTGGTAAAAGCTTGAATTTGTTAGTGTACTCTCATTTGTACACTGTGTACCTACTAGTGAATATTCATTACTACTATTAACATTCATGTTATTATTACTATTGAATTGTAATGCTGCTTTACTTAACTTTATATCTATTATAGATATAACTGTATGTTAAACCTGACAGCTGACTGTATATTGTATTACATTATTGAATGAAAAACATTTATTATCCCATTGTTCAAAAATTCCATCTGCGTTGCAGACGATTTAACTTTCCTTGTTCTGGGTTGCTCCAATAATGACCTACATCGACTATAAATTAGCTGCCATGACTTCAGTCATTGTGATACTATATTTTAAAAAAGGAAAGGGGCCATATCAGTACTTTTTCCCACTTTTGCTTCTGCTAAACTTCTAATTTTTGCCCCTTGAGGGAATACACTCCTTATTATCAGCCTTTTGCTGTAATTGATTTTGCATACCTATTTGTGTAGCCTGAGCCCTGAAATCATTTCATAATGAGTTTGCTGGAATGAAACAAAGGCAATGATGATTTGAAATCCTGACAAACAGTCCAAATAATGTACAATACTTTTTATTTAGAATGTTCTGCTATTAACAAAGAGGGTATTTGTGCAAATTGTTTGAAACTGGCAAAGCACTGATGTCCTTTATGCTTACAGAATGTATATTTAAAAAAAAAATTAAATTATCTTATATTTATGAGATCATCCAGGCAGTTGCGGATGTCAGAGACACGAGCATTACTTGTGATAAGATTCAGTTTTTGTGACTAGGCCTGCTACACATTTGTGAGATGAGCACTTCTCATCTCAGCTGCTAATTAAACATGGCTTGCTCCTTGTCTGACTAGTAAAGTTGAAATTTTACCCTGACAGTTGTCATTGCCAGCTGTTTGGCATCCTCTGAGATGGAGGCATTTTTGCTTGGGACTTGTCACAGATGGGGAAACCTGTTAACAGCAGCATCCCCGTGGCCTTTGTGCACCACTGCATGGAGCTGATGTGTGTGCTGGAACAGAGAACTTTCCAAAAGCACAGAAAATGTTTGGTTTTATGCATCTGTGTGTGTGTGTGTGTGTGTGTGTGTGTGTGTGTGTGTGTGTGTAACCCTGATAACCCTTGAATGAATCATCCCTCAAGACCCTTATTTATTTATTTTTTTTTCCAAAAGTGCAAAGCTGCATTTTGACAGGGATTTTAGGAGAAGAATACATATTGGCATCTTTCCTCTTTGCAGCATCCTTTGCAGTACTTCTGGTTTGTTTATATTTTTAGTACTTAACTGATCACCATGACCAGACATGTAATAATATTACCCATGTGGTAAAGGGCTATAGAATATAGGATTCAGTGCATCTACTGGCAGAAAAGAAATATAGCAATAAGAAGTATGTTATGTATTTTAGCATTCATAAGTACATTACATATGCAACTACTATATAAATTTTAAGCATTTTTTTCACTGTGCATATTGCTTAAATCAGGAGGAGATGGGTTAAAAATTTCAAAGAATAACATAGGGTCCCATGTGTACATGTACGCCGGAATGACGGAGGGACAGATGGATGTAAGTTATAGGTTTTTCTTGACGTAACTCGATGGTTAGACGCTTTTTTCTCATCAATGGTGGTCCGCTGGTGGAGCTGCGCTAAAATCTACTATATGATTTATCAGTGAGTTAAAAATATGGCTCTATTGTTGCAATTCTTTCAAGGTCATTGACCTGTATATTTTGGTAAAATGTTATTAAGATGCCATCATGGTGTGATAAGGCAGTGATACAACAGTTGTGCAATAGTACTGAGGCAGTGTACCATGAATCATCGCGACATTGTTACAACACTATACTAAATTGACAACATCATCAATATTAGTCACAATTTTAACAAGAGTGTAGTACAACATCAGTACAATCTTCATTAGGATTTTCTTGGTCACATTACCACAAAATTCATAATGGGGCTTTTTTCCCTGCTTCTCTCTCAATCTGCAATGTTCTATAACATCATATAATACAATTAACAATTATACAACGAGCCTGAGATGCATAATTGCTTTAGTACTACATGGGCATCTCAGCAAAAAAAGCACATTAATCTGATAATTTTTGTTTTATTTTTATTAAAAATTTATTACTTTTACCATGACAGAAGCAGGTGCAAAGCGCTGCATAATTGCATCTCTTTAAGTTCTTAACAGAGTTTTAGTAGTACTATGCAGAAACATAATGAAATGCAAAGTGAAAATAAATTTTATATTTTTTTTATATTAAAATTTTGTAAGCATGACGGATTATAAGCATGAGGGGGCAGCCGTAGCCTAATGGTTAGCGGCTTTGGGACTGAAAGGTCGCTGGTTCGATTACCGAACCAGCAGGAAAAACGTGTGGTGGTGGGGGAGTGAGCTTCACCTTCCCTTCCTCCACCTTCATGGCTGAAGTGACCTTTAGCAAGGCACCGAACC
The DNA here is from genome assembly GCA_039654325.1 of Tandanus tandanus. Lineage (NCBI taxonomy): Eukaryota > Metazoa > Chordata > Actinopteri > Siluriformes > Plotosidae > Tandanus > Tandanus tandanus. Next base: position 27,442,277 of record JBCNYH010000006.1, read on the forward strand.
CCCAACTGCACAGCAAGTGCAAAAACATAGTGCTGCATAACAGCATAAATGTTTTATATTTATATATTTTAATCCTTTAATTTTAATTTTTAGTGATTTTTGACACTACCACAGAGTGCTGTGATTTTAATTTAAATGTTAAAAACAATCTATAGCATATTACAGCATAAATGTTTTATATTTATATATTTTAATTTAGATAATTTAATTTAATATTTTAAATGTTTTATATTTATATATTTTAATCCTTACAGAGAACGGTCAGTTGAGCTGTGTGCATACATGTCTGTGCGTTTACTTTCATGTGTCTCTCACCTCTGACAACAGTCATGTGACACAACTGCATTCATGGCATTGTGGCAGTTTGTAGTGCTTTCTTACAAGCATCCTATCAGTACCGTATCAAAGGCGTGGCTTGCCATAGGACTTGGGACCTTTATGAAACAGCAGGGAATGAATAAGATGCTGTTAAGACAAACCACAATAGCCCCACAATGGAATCAGAAATATGCTATAGATTGTTTTTAACATTTAAATTAAAATCATAGCACTCTGTGGTAGTGTCAAGAATCACTACAGCTGAGCAGAATGCATCACATACAGGTTTGCGATGTTGTTAAAGAATGGAAAGGTTGACAAATCGTGCTTTACCTTAACAAAAAGCATATATGTGGGAACAGTATTTTACATTCATTGTTACATACATACAGTTACTCTAGTTTTGTTTCAGTTAAGACAACACTAGCTAACTATCCAGCTTCCCTGCAATGCTAAACAGGAAAAAGTGCTGATCATCGGATGACATGAGGCTTTTAAGTTCACCTCACCTCAAGTTGCCTGTATATCATAATTAAGATATGTAAATATAAACTATAAAAAAAAAAAACTTTTTTTTTTAGATTTGTTGTGTTTTCTGTAAACTCCTTTACGGAGTGCTGTTTCCTTTTATGTTTAAATGAGTACACTGAACAGACGAGAACAGACGCTGTTAGCTCCACAGAGTCTCATATAGTAGTATATACATTTAGTGCATAATTATTAATTATCCTGAGTGGATATTGCTTGAATAAATACGGTTGAAAAAAAAACTTGTGATTCAAAATCCTAGTCATTCAACAAAATAACCACTGTTACACTTTAAAAATTGAAAAGTAAACCACAAAACATTTGATTTAGTTTGCTTTTCTTATGTTTCCACATTGTGTATAGTAAAATTTTAATGAATTTTATGTTGTTACAGAGAGCACTTATGTTCCCATGTACTATATAATTATAAAATTAAATACTAAATAAAATACTATTTTAAATTACAATTTGGCTGCTTCTTCCAAAAAAATTGGTTATCATTTGGACTTTCACCAGGACAATCATTCAAAAATGAGCACTAAAGTACTGAGGTGACCACAGAATCAAGCTTATGATGTAACAACACTGATTAATATGTTTCAGCTGGCAACATTTCAGAAGCGTCAAAATATTGTCCTGCATCAAGCAAATAAAATAATTAAGATAGTTGATAAAATTACTAAAAATGGGGGAAGAAAATATCATTTAAATCTGGAAGGATGGTGCTGAGCCATAAGCTTCAAGAAATATCATCAGAAAAACTGACCATGATCAGAGATCATGTCAAGGCTTTGTGAAGTTGAATCAGGGAAAAAAGTAATAATAATAATATAAATAATAATAATAATAATAATTATAATAATAATAATAATAATAATAATAATAATATAATTAAGTATTTTTAAATAATTCATATTAATAATTATAATGGACAATAGAACTTATGGCTATGTATACTAGTGAAAGTAGGAGCATTCCCATACACACAACGTGTTGAGAACAAGTATTGGGAGTAAACCATCGTGTAGTCATAAGAAAACTACTTGTTAATGAAAATAACTGGAATAAAATGACTCTGAAGTAATGGAAAAAGTTCATGTCGTCTGTATATAAGTCCAGATTTACCATATCGCAGAATGATGTCCGGTTAAGTAGGGCACTGCATGAAGTGATGTACCCATGATGCATAGTGGCCACTGTAGACTCCTCTGGAGGCATTGCTGCTTTAGTTGGTCAGGCTGAGGATAAGCAAAGTTACATGATGATGAAATGAATCTAGCTGATGTCCTGAATGTACTGAATGACCAAGTTATCCCATCATTTGAGTTTGTATAGTGAAAAACCTCAACACCTTAAAATGAATATAAGTCTGGACTGAAATTAAAGATGTGTCATTGCATAAAGTTATTGAAACAATGTCATGGTGAATGCATGCTGTAATCAACAACAAAATATTAGAGTGCGTGACTTTTTTTGGCAGGATAGTGTATTTCAATTAAAGGCTTATTTTACTAATTATTTTGGTGTGAAATGAGGATACTTTACTAAAAGCTGGACTTCTTCCAAACCTTTTTACTAATCCTCACTGTGGGTGCACAATTGGCACGCACAGGTGTGTACTGATTGTTCACCTGGGGTAGTTGCCTAGCAACAGGTGCCGCTTCAGGACAATGAGAAGTCTATAGCTTTGCCTGAGAGGTAGCCTAAATGTTACACTATAATCATTTAGGGAAAAAAAGATCAGGGAAAAGTGAATGTAACTAGTTGTATGTATGCTACAGGAAGCTGATGGCTACCGCATGCTGTAATATATGCTGGGAAAGGGGATGGTATTGGAGTGGCATTCAGTTGGTTGTCAGTTTAGACAAATAAGCTTTATACGGATGTTTATTTATTTATTTATTTAATTTTATTGTTATTTTTGCACATTGCTGACCTCATAATTGCTGTTTTGTATCTGATGTAGTCACAGAGCACAAAAAAGAGCTTCAGCCAGGCATCCAATACGGTCAAATTCAATTATTCAGTACTACAGCGCATAGCAGATTCAATTCTGATTTTTCTGCATAGACCTTCTGCCAGGTGCTTCACCCCTCATTATTGTATCTATCCCTTATTACTGACTGTGCAAAAAGTTATGGAGGATTATATTCAAGAGATCCTGCAAATGGGGCACATCTGTCCTTCCACCTCACCTGTTTCATCTGAAGAATGAAGAATACCATTGATAATCTCATTACAGTCGCACCTACCAAGGAGTGGGATGTCTTAGGCCACAGGTGTCCAACTCGAGGCGCACAAACTAAATCCAGCCCTCCAATGAATTTTATGTGGTCTGTGAGAGCTTTCAAAGAATAAAATTACTGAACATTCTACAATTCTGCACCAACTATTATCATGAAACATAATTCATCATCCATACACAATGTGGTGCCAATCTATTTTAAGTAAACAGCTAATCAATTATGACTTAAGAAGAATGTCAAGCGTTGTCAATTCTCACACTAGCAAGTGTAAGGATGTGAGTGACTCTGGCAACAGTCACGTTGTGATGGCTAAAATACTGGATCGATTTTTTTTTTCCAAAACATCAGGTTTTGTGGGGTGTTCCTGGTATGCAATGGAGAATATTTACCAAGGGGGGTCTAAGAAAGGACAACCAGTCAACTAGAAAGAGTTTAATGGGTGCCCAAGGCTCATTGATGTGCACATGGACCAAATGCAATCCACTGAAACAGTCAATGCTGGCTTTGAGAGAAAGGTATCAGAATACACAATGCATTGCAACTTGCTGCGTATGGAGCGGCTTCGTGGAATCCTAGTCAGGTGGTATTAATGTTATTGCCGATAGGTGTAATCCTGTGCATATCCAACAAAGGGATGAGTGAAAAACTGCCTTTAGCACCACCTGAGACCATTATGAATACTGCATAATATCATATGGGCTATCTTGCCTGCTAAGTGGTTTCCAGTCGCTGATTAAGGATCTGTTGAGATGCATGCTTGGGAAGTCATTGATCTATTTGCCTGATCTAGAAAGTCATGTGAATCAAGTGAAATGAGTCCTAGCCCGGCTTCTCATTCATCAACTCTTTGTCAAAGTAGAAAAATATGAATTCCATCTTAAGTAAGGTTCTTGGGCTTCATCATGAGTTCTGATGGAGTGGCAATGGACCAGAACAAAGTTTTAGCAGTAACCAAATGGCCCATTCACACCATGAACAAATTACTACTGATGAGTGATCAGAGGATTCAGTACAATAACAGTTCCACTCACTGCCCTGCTCAAAAAAGTCCAAAAGTGCTAAATTGGAATTCATCCACCCAGGAAGCATTCCCCTTCTCAAGCCAGGCTTCACTTCAGCCTCTTTTCTGAAACACCCTGATTCTACTAAATCATTCATTGTTGAAGTAGATGCTCCAGAAACTAGAGGGGGCAGTGCTGTCTTAACGATTCAGTGAGAAATCCCAAAATTCCTGGTGTAAAGGGCACTGTGGCTGATTCCCTCTCACTCCATTACCCTACCACCACACCAGCACCTAACTGTCATCAATACTCACACCAATCAGCAAATAAAATTTAAATTAATTGAATTCCCTTCTGTCATTGTACACAGTATTAAAGGATTTAACGACTAACTTCTCTTTATAATACTCATAATAAAAATATTACAATAGATCAAAAAATTTGCAGTAAGGTAGTTATAACTGTATGCACAAACAGTTTAAGCGAGTCACTTGCTGGGCTGATTAAGTGTTTGTATGGATCTTAGGATGAAATTGTCTCTGAGCCTTGAGGTCCATGCATGAAAGGCTCTGTAGTGTTTGATAGATGGAAGAAATTCAAATAAACTGTGGCATGAGTGTGGGTACATACAGATGCTGGTGGCTTTCCTAAGGCAGTCATTGTTGTAAAAGTCTTTTAGGACTGGAAGCTGCACCATGGTGATCCTCTGCACTCTCAACACAACCTGCTGTAATGTACCAAAAGCAGATACAGTATAACAAAATGTTCTTCAATGGCGAAGTGGTAGTAGGTCAGCAGGACCTGTTGGGGAGGCCAGAATTTGTTCAGCATTTTTAGAAGAAACAGCCATCGCAGTTCCTTTTTCAACAATGGCATGGTTTTGGCTGCTCATGAGCTGCTTCAAGATGTTCATCCCCAGGAACTAGGGTAGAGGTGGCTTAGTGGTTAAGGCGATGGGTTACTGATCCGAAGGTCAGTGGTTCAATCCCCACTATCACCACTGTTGGGCCTTTGAGCAATGCCCTCAATTGCTAAGTTGTGTCAAAATGATAATTGTAAGTCGCTCTGCATAAGAGCGTCTGCCAAGTGCTGTAAATGGGACTGAAAGCTTGATAGATGGTCCACACTATCCCCATTCATGAAGACTTGAGTGTGATGCTCATGCCATTATTGTTTCAAATCAGTGATGGGCACTTTGTTTTCCCTGTAATCTCAGACAGGTTATTCACTCAGGACCATCATACCAGATTTCTGCTCTGTAGATTTATCATTGTTGGAATTCAGCCCCATAACTGTCGAGTCTTCTGCAAATTTTATGATGATCCAATTACATAGTAGTATGCTAAGGCCTGGTTGTTGTAGTTTTGTAGATGAGCAGGGGACAACAGTATTGAAAGCAGAGCTATAATCTACAAAAAGCATTCTCGTATATGTGCCCTGTTCTTCCAGATGAGTCAGGGCTCTGTCGAAAGCTAGACATATTGCATACTCTGTCAATTTATTAGCTCCAGGGAGGCAGGGATATTGTCCTTAATATGAGAGAGGACAAGTATTTCAAATCATTTCAATATCATTGGTATGACAGCAATTAGATGATAACCATTCATATTGCTGATGTTTGTTCTCTTCAGCACTGTTACAATGATGGCTGACTTAAGGCATGCAGGAACAATATTTAGCATCAAGCTGAGGTTAAACATATTGGTTAATACCTCTGCATGCTGCTCTGTACAGTTCCTGAGCACACATTATTGAACTCCATCCAGCTCTGTAGCTTTCTGTGGACTGACCCTTTGTGGCATGATCTGTGTATGTGCTCAGTCTGAAGAGGTATACTTGGCATCCTCTGTGACTGTAAACCTTACAGGTTGAGTGGGGTTGCTGGATTCAAAGCAGGTAAAAAATGTGGGGGTTCATTGGTCAATGTGATGTCACTATCGGGGTGACAGGGCTGTCTTTATGCTCAACAATTGATTAACTACTTTTCCACATGCTCCTGGTATCCATGATGTTATAGTCTTTGACCATGTTTATACCTTTTTTCAGGTACAACATGGCAACAATGTAGGAGGTGGGGTCCCCTAGTTAAGCCTGGTTAAACCTTTTTCACCTTTGTTCATCCATGGTTTCATATTGGGGGAAAAAATCTACTTGAAGAAATTATCCACACAGCTTCAGATTTAAAAAAAGAACAGTTGATGTGTGTTTCACCATGTCTGTCTCTGTGCCCTGTACAGTTGCTGACTTAAAGCAGTCCTTAAGTTTTGATATGGCTTGCCCAGGCCATAGGTTCTGTGTCTTTGTTTCTGAAGATAAGAGGTCTGCATGCAAACATCAGTAATAGTGGAATATGGGCAGAGAGTCTGAGTGGTGGGGCAGGGAGGGCTTGATAGGAGTCTTTAACATTTGTGAATGCCAGACCCGCCTCTGGACTCACCGCGCCATGCAGGTGTTGCGATGGCACAGTCTGCTTCCTGTAAGACTGCAGTGACATATCCAAAGTAAATAGACACCATGATTTTTACATAGCTATACATACACATAGTACATATACATCAAGTTGATGTGGATTCCTTACAGCAGTACTCACTTGGAGTTTCTCTGCAATATTGGTTTCCTTACAGTGGGTACTATTTTCAACAGTCCACTCAACAGCCTGAAGATCCCTGTCAGAGAAGCCCAGGTCACCTGAGTGTAATAACCGCTGGTGAAATTGCTGGTGAAATGTACAATCACTCTGTTTACTGTGGAAGAGGAATCACAAAGTTTTGTATAATATGACGCTGGCTAAATCCACCTTAAGACCCACCCAGAATACATCCTCATTAAAAATCATAAAAAATTATTTAAGAACCATTAAAATTCTTTTACTCCTGGTGTTCATGGCTTAGATAGTTACTATAAGCAATCTATATACTGTAATATAAAATTTTAAACAATAATAATAATAATAGTAATAATAATAAGATTGATCAAATAAGTTTCACACATAAAACTCTATAATGAGGGGTGTATTTACTTTTGATATATCACAAATGAACTTGCACCGAACTCTTTAATGAGCATAGAAGATGACTCATTTCTCAATGCATGGCATTAACGTCATCCTACCAATTTCTTTGTCTGCCTGCTTTATTAAAAGAGGTCTTGTTTAAGATTTAGTTTATAATATGCTCAGCATGTATCTACTTTCTGGGGCTTTTTTTGTTTGTTTGTTTTTTTGCTTGTTCTTTTTATTTTTAATTTTTTTGTTTTTTGTTTTTGTTTTTGTTTTTTTTGCCCCTTAGTTACTTTCAGATATTCATGAAACGCCTTTGGAGTTCAGTATTTGTGTCTGCTTCCTTCTCTTCTCCGTGTGTGCTTCCCAGCCCACACAGCATCCACACCACTACGTGACAGTGTATAATTTATCCAGATTATTTCATTATAATAATAATAATAATAATAATAATAATAATAATAATAGTAATAATAATAATTGTAATAATAATAATAGTAATAATAATAATAATAATAATAATAATAATAATAATAATAATAATAATAATAACAATGTCATTCATTCATTCATTTTCTAATCCCCTTAATCCTAATTAGGGTCACGGGGAGGCTGGCACCCATCTCAGCCGAGTCTGGGCAAATACACCCTGGACAGCTCACCAGGTCATCACAGAGCCAACACTAACACAACCATTCACACTCACACTAGGGGTGATTTGGAACAGCCAATTAGCCTACTGTGCATGTTTTTGGACTGTGGGAGGAAACCGGAGTACCCGGAG
>JBCNYH010000006.1:27467584-27480534 GCA_039654325.1 Tandanus tandanus
CCCCCCCCCCCCCCCCCCCCCCCCCCCCCCCCCCCCCCCCCCCCCCCCCCCCCCCCCCCCCTCCCTTATATTCTGTTAATTTTTCAGGCTTATTTTAATCATTAACAAGCTTTTGTTGAATGTGCCTTAGGATTCAAATTCTAACTTTGTTCATATTAGCAAAATATAATTGAACTGTACTTTAATGTAGTTCTTCTCTGGAAATGGGGTTAGTAATTGGAGATAGGGGATATGTCAGGCAGTAAAATCATTCTGTCAGAAATATAGACAGCAGGTGAATGCAGACTTATCCAAAACATGCAGCAAAATCAAACAGAAATAACAGACAAGGGTGAGGTGGTCCATTAAAAGAAAATAAAATAGTCAAAAGATGAGGACCCTGACCATTTAATTCTTAAGTTCTTGTGTCGTGATTGTTCTTACATAACATGTGGTGATTGAATCCAGGTGAATGCAATCAGCAACCAGGTGACCATGCATGAGAAAGTGAGTGTGAGTAGAGTTCTGATTGAATTGTGGTGCATATGGGACAGTCTAATATTTTCAAAGACTACTTACAATCTTTTAATCCTCTTACTCCCAGGTCAAAATACTTAACATCTTTGTTTTTTCTTTTTGTTGTTGTTTCATATGGGATATGGGATTTGGTTCATATCTAATAAAATAAGCTAAGCATATAATGTTTGATATTACTCAAATTATAATTAAGCATTGTTTTATATGTACAGTATTAAGATGGAATATCAAAACATATAACCTGAATGTGTGACAATTTTGTTTGTTTGTTTGTTTTTGCTGCAGTTCCTGATACAGCTCCCACTGATGTAGGAGGAGGGGGAGGCACCAAGTCAGAATTGGTGATAACATGGGAGGTAAGTCGTTTATTACAATTTAATGTCTCCCTCCTGCAACAGCTAGTCTCAAGCTTCTTGCTCAAGTGTGTGGAATTGAATGGAGCCATTTTATGAGCTTTTCTCCTCCCAAAACCCTCCTCTCTCTGGGTAGGTTTTTTCAGCTTCATTTCCTCCACTCCAAATGGGATTCAACTAAAGGGCCAGAAGGTTCCTTTGAAGTTTTTGTCTCCCATAAATGGCTGTCAGTGTGCTGAAATCCAGATACAGAAGAAAGGAGCTTTGGGAGTGGAAAAGTCCTCTATTTTATTACCAAAGGGCACCAGGGAAAGCTGTAATAATGCTTTGCCTAAAGGCACCTTCTAAAGAGTCCTGTAACACCGGTCTAATTGAATGCATAAAACATTAATGTGCTGAACATTTAAAGCTCAATTAAAATCATGTTGATGTGGAAAACTGTTGGTTGGGTAAGTTCAGTAAGATCAGGTAATATAACACAGGCATGACTCTCACTCACTCATTTGCTGAACTACTCAATCCTACTAGGGTCGCGCGAAGGCTAGAGCCTATCTCAGCCTCCACTGGGTGAAGGCAGGGTACACCCTGAACAACTCGCCAGACCTCTGTAGGGCCAACATAAAAACAAAATTTAAATTTATACTCACACCGAGGGTCAAATTGGAACAGCCAATTAGCCAAATGTGCATTTCTTTGGACTATGTAAGGTAACCAGAGTATCCAGAGGAAACCCATGCAAGCAAAAGGAGAAAATGCAAACACCAGACAGAAATAGCCAAGCCCGGGACTGAAACCCAGAACCATGCTGTGAGGCAGAAGTGTTAACCACTACGCCACTGTGCCGCCCTAATATAACACAGTGGACAGGAATATTCATTACGTAACTTATATCACTTGCAAAAACAGCAAGATGTCCACACATTTTGTAACAGTATTAATCATATTTTCCATGTTTTTCTAACAATTCTTCTAATGTCTTTTCTGAGTATCTCTGCAATTAGTTTAGCAGTTTTCCTCACCACCTCCCACGGTGTCAAGAACTTCAGAATGAATAAGGCACCTTTTTGTTTTAGTTTTGTTTGATATGCTGTTAGTTTATAAAAACTTCATGGAGATAACAGCTCATCGTGTTATATCACTATATGTTAGAATTAACATGGGCGGCCGGCGTGTTGCTCTCGATGTGTTTTAATATCACTACAGTCTTATGTTCCACCCCCAGCCAGTCCCAGAGGAGCTACAGAATGGAGAAGGCTTTGGTTACATCATTGCCTTCCGACCAATGGGCACAGTCACCTGGACCCGGGCAGTGATATCATCCCCCATTGTTGCAAGATATGTTTTCCGCAATGACACACTACCACCTTTCTCACCTTTTGATGTCAAAGTGGGTGCATTTAATAACCGTGGGGAAGGACCCTTCAGCTCCATTGTTACTGTCTTCACAGCAGAGGAAGGTTAGCATAATCCTGAATATCTACATGCTAATATTCATTCATGAAGGTCATCACTCATGTGGCTTATTTTGCATATTTAATTAAACTAACTGATGTTCACTGGGTATATTGTAATCTTGAAGACTTTTCAATTGGACATCTTTAGAATTATCTGAAGTCTTATGTCCTTATATTACTACTGCTTGACATAACACTGGGGCCTACACTCCCAAGCCAACCCGTACCCCTCATGGAGGCATGACCTTGAATAGTAATGATAGACTAAGTTGATTTTGACAGCTGTTCCCCACACATATACTCCTGCAGCAAGGGCGTCAACCTGATATTAGTTATTACAGCAATAGATTACACAAATCCTGCCCGACATTTACAGGCCTGTCTGTGAGCTACACTGTTAATTGAATTTGCCCAAGAGATTGTCTTCCTGCCTGCCAGTCACAGATCCCATTAAAATGAAATGGGGGTTCTCTCAGGTGTGTCTAAGGAGTTTATTTTTAGAAGTTAATAGAATTCTGTGTGTGAAGTTGCCGAATAAGAGAACAAAAAGCTTTCTGGTCTCTCCTCTTCATTTGCAGTGCCAAGTATAGCACCTGAGAGACTTATGGCTAGAAGCCTCTCCGCCTCCAACATTGAAGTCAGCTGGGAAGCAATACAGTCGACTCCTGAGAGAGTGCTTGGCTATGAGGTAGTAAACTCTCTTTTGGGGTGATGACAAAATGTTATGTGGTTGATCCAGCATACTTTATTTTATTACAGCACATATTGCATTTATTAATTTTTTTGTTTGGGTTTTGTGTGAAGGAATTATAGCCAAACATTACAAATGGCACACAAGCCACTGATGACACCTCCATGGTCACGGTGTTGCTAATGACATGCTGCACCTTACAGTCATCTGTGGCCACATGCAATGGCGTAGGTAGAGTTTGCCTCTGGGAGACTGAATCTGCATGCCTCTACTAGTGTAGAGATGTAGTTGTGGCATCACAAGGTAGCGGTTCAGAAAATGAATGAATGGATAATAATCTTCCTTCAGTTGTTTCTTTTTAGAACCCGTTACTTTTCTAGTCATTTGTTAAATAAATGTTTTTCATTTCATTTTCTGAACCATTCTATTCTTTATTAGGGAGACTGGGAGGCTGGAGTCTCTCTGAGCTGACTCTGGACAAAGGCATGAACGACCATTTACATTCACATTGACACCTAGGGGCACTTAGTCTAATGTGCATGTATTTTGACTGTAGGAGGAAACCGGAGCATCTTTAGGAAACTCACACAACCACAACATGCAAACTCCACACAGAAACACCCACGGGGCTCAAACCCAGGGCCATATTGCTGTGAGCCAGACGTGCTAACCACAACACCACTGGGTTACGCTCTATACAGTGCTCAACAAATTTATTGCACCACCTGTCATAAAAGAAAGCAATTATTTTATTCATTCCTTCATTCATTTGCTGAGCTGCTTTATCCTACTAGGGAGGCTGGAACCTATCTTAGCTGACTCTGGGCAAAGGCAGGGTACATACCACCAGTCCATCTCAGAGCCAACACATAGACACCCATACATGCACACAATACATGATAGTCAGTCAGTACACCGACGTGTAATTTAATGGTTCCTCAATGATCAATAAATGTTAAGCTACAGCATGTCTAATGATATGTGAATTTGTTTCCTGATATCTATCTTCAGAGTGATGATCTTTTCTCTTTCCTATCCTTTATTAGTTACAGTCACAAACACCTAATGTACTGTTAAAAAACACTCAGCTTTCTAATCCACTGATCAGAACTTCCTGCATTTAAAGGCATGTTGAAAAAAATTAATGAAATCCATTTTTCTACAAGAATTGCGGTCACGTCACACATTCCTGTCATATCGTGTTCTAAAAGATCCTCAGTGAATAAAAAGGTAAGCTCAATTAGGAAGAAAATCCTTTGGGCAAATCTCATTATAGTGTAATTATTCATCGACTTAACTCCTCTGACATGTAAGATCTAAACACTGATTGAATATATGACCTGGGATTAATAATTGATTATTTCATTTCCTTATAAAAATTATTAATCTGCGCACAGTTATGTGTTAAGCAAAATATCCTCATATCCACCCTTTCACTGGGAATTTACATTCCCTGCAGCTACTGATGCTGCAATGTGTTCAGTCAGCAGTGCTGTAGGAAGGATGTCAATGAGAATTCAATTGATTATCGATCCAGACACAGTTAGTTAATATAATTAGAATGATGCCACATGAGCCTAGCAACCAACTATTGATCTCTTTTAATAAAATACAATAAGCAGCAACAGTATCTGATTATAGATATCAATAAAACAGCACACACTTAATCAGATGGATGCCCTGGATCTACATTTTTGCTAGTGTCTTAATTAGGAAGTTTTATTTAGAATTTACTATTCAAATACTGTGCAGCATGGTGGCGTAGTGCTTAGTCCACCTCACAGCAAGAAAGTCCAGGGTTTGAGTCCTGGTCTTGGCGGGGCTGTTTCTATGTAGAGTTTGCATGTTCTCCCAGTGCTTTTGTGGGTTTCCTCCCGGTACTCTGGTTTCCTCGAACAGTTCAAAGACATGCACGTTAGGCAAATTTTCTGGTCCAAATTGCCCCTAGGTGTAGATGTGAGTGTGAATGGTTGTGTGTGGGTATCCCTGCACTGGTCTAGCTAGCTGTTCAGGGTGCACCCCATGTTCGCCCAGTGTCAACTGAGAAAGGCTCCAGCCTCCCCGCGACCCTAATAAGCTTAAACAGCTTGGCAAATTAATTAGTGAGAGAGTATTTAAATAGTTTTATTCAGCTGCACTGACATATATAAAAACTACACCCATTTCTTAGAGCTTCGTAACATGAACATTCATATCACTTGGTTCTTGGGTGTATTTCCTCTCATCGATGCTTTTATTCATCCTCTTTCTCTGTTGTGTCCAGGTGGTGTACTGGGAAGATGACACTAAGCCAGAAACTGTGGGTAAAGTGAGAATCAGCAACAACTCCACTGTGATCAATGTTAGTGGTCTTCAGGGCAACACGCTATACTATTTAGCTGTGTGCGCCTTCAATACTGCGGGAAGCGGCCCTCAGTCTCTGCCTGTTAATGCTACCACTAAGAAACCACGTGAGTATCCTACTAGGGTTACTTAAGCTTTGGTTCCAGACACTTACAAGAAATGCTGTCTCTGCAAGCCTACCTTAATAGTGACAGTAAGAGCATAGTGATGAAATAGCAGAGACTAAAAGAATCACTGTACTAATGTGCTTCTATGTTGCTTTATCCCATTAATTTATTTTAGCTCCAGGACAGCCACCGCAAAACGTGGAGTGGACTCTGATAGGCTCACAGCTGACACTGCAGTGGGACCCGGTCATAGCTCTGGATAGTGAGTCTGAGGTCACTGGATACGTGGTAGGTTTCAGGACAATAGGGAAATTTTAAGAAATTATATATAAAGACACAATTAATAATCATCATGCCCTCGCCCAGAGTTGGCTGAGATGGGCGCCAGTCTCTCCACAACCCTAATTAGGATTAAGTGGTTCAGAAAATGAATGAATGAATGAATAATAATCACTCACTCACTTGAAGAACTGCTTAATCTTACAAGGGTTGCAGAGCCCATCTCAGCTGATATGGGTCAGCTGGTCAAACTGCACAACGATACACACTTACACTCACACCTAGCGGCAATTTGGAACAGCCAGTTAGCCTAATGTACATGTCTTTGGACTGTGGGAGGAAACTGGAGTACCCGGCGAAAACCCCCGCAAGCAAATGGAGAACATGCAAACTCCACACAGAAACGCCCGATGCTGTGACTTGATCCCTCGGCGTTCTTGCTGTGAGGCAGATGTGCTAGCCACTGCACCACCGATTATTATCACAGTTATAATCACTGCATTGCATTAGTAACTAGAATAGCAACTAATCCTTAAAGAGTAAACATCTAGACCAGTTCAGCTATACTTATTAATTTTGAAGTTACCGCTTGGACCATGAGCAGCTCATCTGAACCAGTGTAAAAGTATACTCAGAAGCTTAAGCATCCCAAAGAGACCCTTATCATGGTTAAAATTCAGGCTGCGGTATGCAGTCCCTGCATAAACAGCTTTCTTACTTAACATAAGACATCTGCTAGCCAGGGGCTAATTTAATAAATGACTCTGCTGAGAAGCAAAACATTCACAAATATGTGCAGTCTTGTTTGTGATGTCTGTAGCGAGACGTGGGTGGAATTTCCGCTTCAGAATGAGATGACACTTGTTTTTGTGCAAGGAAACTTTGAGATGAGAAAATTAAAGGGTGGCATCACTTCAAATACAACTTGGGAATGTTACCTGAAAGTTTCTTTTGACAATATTTGCAAACATCCCTCCTGCTAAGAATTTCTTAGAATACAGTCGTTCTTCAGATGCTAAATCTACAGTGTGACACTCTTGCTGTGTGTGTGGATGATGGGGTGTGGGCGTGTTTGTCCCTGCAAGAATAGGAATATCAGTTTTAAATATGCGATGTCAGTGCCTTCAGTCAAATCCGATGCTTAGCGATTCTATTCTCAAAGAGTCTTCTTGGCAGATTTGTATTTATTTATTTATTTATTTTAAGGGTAGGTTGCCAGCTCTTTTCCCTCACCCTCCACAGCACCTAGTATTCCCAGGTGGTCTCCCATCCAAGTAATAACCAGGCCCAATCCTACTTAACTTCTGGCTTCCACAGGGTAAATGGTGGGATGTTTTGATTTTAGGTACTTTACAAAAGCTGCAGCTTTAATTTTTAATAAAGGTGATGGCATAGTGTTAAACAGCTGAACTATAATTATGTCAACAGTTCATAGGTAATAAATTATTAATAAATGTTAAAAAGTAGTATTGTTATATAAATAATAATTTGCAAGTGAAGTCTTATAATTAAGGTTTATTTATGTATTTATTTTTTGTTACAACGTTCTGAAATAACATTTGGTGTGAGTTTATGTTTTTTTTTTATTTTTTTATTTTTTTATTTTTTTTAAGTTTTGGCCACTTTTCGTGTCTGGTACCGAAATATGACACACAAGAAGCCTCAGTCTTTCAGAATTTCCATAAATTTACAATGATTTATCATTTATAATAATTTTATGATTTAACCTTAAAAAAATTATGCTGGTGTCTGTCATGACAGTGAAAGATAGCATATTATTCTCATACTGCTCTAAAAGGTAACTCCTACTCTAAGAGGGGCATCCATTACCCAAAGGTTGGAGAAGTGGGTTTGGGACCTAAAGGTCATCGGTTGGATTCCTGAACCAGCTGGAAAAATGTATGGTGGTGGTGGAGTGAGATGCACCTTCCCTTCCTCCACCTTCATGGCTAAAGTGCCCTGGATCAAAGAACCTAACCCCCAACTGTTCTTTGGGCACCATGTGTGTGTGTTCACTGTGTTTGTGTGTGCTCTCTTTGGATGGGTTAAATGCAGAAGCTAATTTTCCCTTGCAAGATTAATACAGTATATCCAAAAAAAAAAAAGACTGCATTACTCTTCCGGCCTCCTCACTTGCAATGTTCAGCTATGATTTAACTACAACCTAAGACCTTGGTACATCAATCAAATTCTTTATTCACTTTAAGCCTGTTTACAGCTGACCTTTTTAAGCTTGATCAGTGTGATATTCTGCCCTGGAGCCAGCAGATTTGCTCCAGGGTGTCAGTGATATGCCATTTTTTATGCACATTGAGATACTTTTTAGATGCATGCAAAACTACATCCAAATAAGCTATGTCTGATAGATGGTGAAGCTTGGAGTGAGAGCATCTCTCTAATTTTGAGGTTGGCAAAGAACAACGTGTTTGTAATCTATAAAAAGCCTCAGGTTTACAGTGTAAACCTGTCAAATCCATTGCACAACAGGCAAAAATCTTCTGACAGTAGTCTTATGTTTGCCCTTATGCAAAAACATAACTTTATTCTGTTACAGTACAAAAAAGATGTAATCAGATTCCTGCTACATTTTGTACCAGCACATCAGGTGCCATGCCATAAAGAGATCATCTGCCAAAAAGTAATTGTCGTCCACAGGAAGGTGCACAGCCTCTTAAACAGCACCACAGAGTTTACAAACCTCTTCAGCTACTTGTATCTGGTTAAAACAGTCATAATAAGTAAATGCACATAATGTTATGTCACTACTACCAGCAAAATCATGTCTCTATAAAATGTTCACTTTCACTAAATTAAGCTAATCACAGCTTTGGCCAAAGAAACATTTACAGTACCGCTTAATTGGCCATATTTATCACAATGGCTGCACCCTTCGGTGCTTTTGCTGCATGGAAATTTTGTCATAATTTTGTGATGACTTACAAAAACGGAACAACATCACAGTATGGTGTAAGTTATGCCTTCCAACTTTAAAAATATTGTCATCTTCCTGAGACTCCAGGTCTAATTTAAAGAAACATCTAAAGGTAACATTAGCTGAAATACACAAATACAGTAAGCTAAAAGTTCATTCATTCATTCATTTTCTGAACCACTTAATCCTAATTAGGGTTGTGGGGAGGCTGACGTACACCCTGGACAGCTCGCCAGGCCATCGCAGAAGATAAAAGTTTGACTTGTTTATTACTACAAGTGCCAATACTACACTGCATAACTTTTTCTGAAAAATATTTTGTGAATGTAGGAGGTGATGCTGACTGGTAAGAAAAAAAGGGATAATGCCAGTTAGCCACAAAACTAAAATACTTAATCATTCAGTTTGTATACATTTAATAAGGAAACAGTTGCTTTTATTTGGATCAAACAATAAACACAATATTATCTTGATTTTGTATATACGGTATGTTTATTTTTCTTGCTCATTCATATATTTGGAAATTTGTCCACAATTACATGATTTACAGGTGAAAATAAAGCAATCTGTTTTATTATTTTAAAATAATTTGACCTGCTTTGTGCTTTAGATTAAAAACATCTAATCTTGTTTGTACCACTTTAAAAAGAGAGAATAACTTATTCTAGGTGTGAAGAGCAAGACTTTTCCAAAAGATTTTGGCACAATGCAAACATAATTTTTATAAATTTTTGTCATTTGCATAATCAAAAAGTAATTCAGATAATATAAACTTTTGTCCCACAGTCCCGTAGTGTCAGGAACAGGGAAAAAGTTTCAAATATCAGAAAATTAAACATCATTAGAAATAATAAAAAAGCTAAGAATTAAAAAAAGAAGTAAATAATGGTAATACAAAAATAAATAAATAAATAAGCATGTCTATATACACTATATATACTAATACACCTTCCAAATATACAGACAGGATGGATAAATGTTCATGTAACTGTAGTGCACACATGATGAACAGATTAATATGAATATAAATATTGTACATGATACAGGCAGTAAAAAGGCACAGGACAGATCCAACTAAATAAATATAAAGATAACTTACTTTTGGTAATGGATTCCATTACTGATTGTATTTTTAACATGAAATTAATGATTGTATTAAAATACTTTTAAAGTAATCCTCCCAACCCTGCGTATAACATATTTTACACAGTCAGGCCCTTCTGTTGTAGCTCTGATAAATTCATTTAAAAATATTAAAATAATAAAATAATAATAATAATAGTAATACATGAATTCATTCATTCTTTCATTTTCTATGCCGTTTATTCCTAAGTAGGGTCGCGGTGAGGCTGCCGCCCATTTCAGCCGACTCTGGGTGAGGGCGAGGTACACTCTGAACAGTTCACCAGGCCATTGCAGGGCCAACACACACACAACCATTCACACTCACACCCACACCTAGGGGAGATTTGGAACAGCCAATCAGCCTACTGTGCATGTTTTGAAATGTGGGAGGAAACCGGAGAACCTGGAGAAAACCCACCCAAGCACAGGGAAAGCATGCAAACTTCAAACAGAAATGTCTGAGCCCGGGTATCGTACCCTGGACCTCCTTGCGGCAAGGCTGTGCTGACCACTGTGCCACCATGTCGCATCTTTAATTAATTAATTAAATAAATAAAAATAAAAAATCACAGGTAGCTTGTGAAAAGGGCTTGATCAAAGTTTTTATACTGAAAACTTTATGATGGGGCAGTGGTGGCCTGGTGGTAGGGTGCTGGATTACTAATCCCAAGGTCAGGGGTTAAAGCCCCACTATCAACCGGTTGTCACTGCTGTCCCCCAGTGCAGCTAACTGGGTTATCAAAGGCCGGCCATGTCTCTCACTCTCTGTGGTGAGAGGCATATAAAAGAACCATTGCTAATTTTTGTCAAGAGTAGGCTGCATAGCCGTCAGCGTGTTTCTGCCCTGTGATGGCCTGGCGAACTGTCCAGGGTGTACTCTGCCCTTGCTCAGAGTCGGCTGAGGTGGGCGCCAGCCTCCCCGCGACCCTAATTAGGATTAAGCGGTTCAGAAAATGAATGAACTTTATGATGTTTATATTATTACTAAAGAACACTGCAGGTATTCAGTGGATTTTAATTGTAGTCCATAGATCATTATTATATCAGAATGCACTGACTGTACTTTCAGCATGTTGTTACACCTTCACATATGGTAAAAATGCCAAAATAAAATACAAATAAACAACTCAGTGGATGTTAACTGGCAGACCATAGTCACCATTTCAAAGGATTTCCAAAACTGTGAAAGTGCCAATTAGTGTATATTCTGGCTTTCTGTGACTCTAAACATGAACTATCTGATCTTCTGTAGCAGATTCTCTGGTGTGGCTTTTCCAGTCATATGCAGTTTATGTAAATTATCTAGCTGAAGGCAATTCATCAGAGCAGAGATGAAGTACAGGACTAGAAAGATTATCTCTGAAAGGGTAAAGTGTTGTTTTATTTACCCTCTCTGGTCTGGTCTGGTCAAAAAATTTTCAACAAATCATGAAAAAAAACTGTGTTGAAAGATTACATCTTTTCATAATCAGTAATTCTAGTCAAAAGTGGTCACATGAAGTACCGCGATGAGAACAAACAAAACCTCCTTGAAATGTTCTTATTTATAGTCACACGTTATCACTAATCATTAAACTTTAAAGTGTAACTGTTTAAAACTCGGTACTGTTAGTTGCTTATCCAGTCCATTTAATGTTATATAGGTGGAATTAGACATATTTTCAATACCTGTGAGGTAACTGATGGTACACTATGGATGAAAGAGAGAGAGAGAGAGAGAGAGAGAGAGAGAGAGAGAGAGAGACAGAGAGAGATCGTTTTTGCATTTTCACTGTTATCCCAACTTACACACATCATTGTGTAACATTATTGCAATGCTGCATAAAGGTCATAATTTGGTTAGTTGCACAAAACAGTATCTGAATGTTGTGATAATGTTAAACCATAAAGTTTATTGAGAACATGTACATGACTTTTATGTACTATGTTGTTTTGACTTTTCCAAAATGTCACACACATCCAAGCCCCCAGTACAGCATCATCTAACATTGGACAAGGACTGTGCACATCCGTACTGAGGTTTCCTTTTCAGTGAATCACGCAGGTACTGAAAAGGAAACCACAGTACACATGCACCATCCTCACAAATTAGTGTTACTGTAACATCTTCTGATGACGTTTTTAGGACGTTTATTGAAAGTTTTTCCTGTAAACATTTTAACAACATTTTTAGGTTATTACAACTTTTGTGCAACACTGTAAGTGATGCAGTTGAGTAAGTAATGTTTTTTACTGTCTACAGGTAATGTACAGGCGCCACCGCAATAATGACATGTACACAATCACCACCAACAAAACTACAGTGGAGCTGACGCTCTCTCCCAATGATAACTATGTTGTACAGATTAAGAGCCTGAGTGAGGGTGGTCTTGGAGAGGGAAGTGAACCCATCCATATTCACCAACTTAGTAAGTCCTGTTTCCCTTTTTCTCATTTCTAACTCTCTTCACAGGCTAATGATGCCAATTAAATCATCCAAGGGGCACAGAAATTATAAGCCACTTTCCTCTTCATCCATAGATAATCGACTTCCCCCCTCTTTTTTTGTACCATGCTGGAGCTTCCGACCTTTTCAGAAATTCATGTTCCATCCTCCATCCATCTTCATCAGCCTCTTATTGTTCACTGTTGACAGCCCAGCAAAGCGCCATGTGAAACAGTAGAGCCAATTCTTCCTCCGATCAAATTAACTATCTTTATTTATTTATTTGTTTATTGTTTAACTCCTTCTCTGAGTCATTTCATCACTAAGTACTTATCTGGCGAAAGCTATTAATAATATACAACTGGACAGCACTCTGTTCGGAGGTGTATCTATTTTCTTTTGTAATGATTTGGTAGAAACATTGTCCTTTAATTGTTGTGATTTATTGTGTTTTATCATCTGATCATCTTGCTTTTCTTCTTTTCTTTTCTTTTCTTTTCTGTTTTTTTTTTTAGGTATGGGAGCCCAAGGTTCTGGAATAGGAAGACTAGACACCCTCACACTCCCTCGCCTTCTCATAACTGCCTTAGTGGCCCTTAACGCCTACTGAAAAATGTATTGTTTTGAGCAGCATCTTCACCTGACACCAATCTCTCTCTCTCTCTCTCTCTCTCTCTCTCTCTCTCTCTCTCTCTCTCTCTCTCTCTCTCTCTATCTCTCTCTCT
>JBCNYH010000006.1:27495548-27506373 GCA_039654325.1 Tandanus tandanus
TCACATGAATTTATTTATCTGAAAAAGGTACAAAGGAAAGCTTTTCACAGTTTTTACTGATCAACTTACTTGTATTACTGTATAATACATTGCACTTAGTATAAGTTGCAAGACCCTGGTTTTGTAATTAGAATGTGAAAGATAATTTGCCATACAAAACAATCTTTACACTCTGGAGAGGTGCACAACTGACAGGTCAAATCTAATACTGAGCTGGTTTGCTTATTAGTGTTTCCACTTTAGCAGTGATATTGTGCTTGTATTGATGTAGCCTGTGCATTAATTCATTTATTTATTCATTTATTTGTTTAGTCTACAAGTCAAGTTTAATTTGGAAAATAATGCCCCATTTTTTTTTAATGTGCTGTTTGATTTATTTTATTTGTTTATTTATTTTGCTCTTTTTAATCATTGTTATTGCCTGTGCACAATGAACCGTGATAAAAACCATAGAGCCATTGCAGAACTGTTATAAGCAGTGTGATAGCTCTCTATATTATGAGAAACAACAAACAAACAAAATTAATATCCCTGAACATGTTTAGAGACAACTGCACACCCAGTTTTCATCGAGCACTGCCACTGTCACATGTAAAATACAGAGAAAACTGAGAATACATAAATATGCTATGATCCGCTGCTTTTTGGTGTGCATGCACTCTGACTCAGAACAGAAAGTCACCCACAGTTAAGCACATAGCTTTAGCATGCTCATTAGAGCCTAATTAACCCACCCCAGGCTGTGGCATATACAGCTGCTGAAGAGTAGAGTGTACAGCCTTTTACACATTTTTTTCCACTATGTTCTGCATGGATTGTGGGGAAACAATTCAAGATATTCTTAGTTACAAACACAGGTAGATGAGGTAAGGTTTTGTATATGTCCTATTGTTATCATGTCATAATAACACAATATTGACATATCATTTTGTCTCGAAACCACCTGCATTTGCAATGTATTAAATATTAAAGAATATTTAATTACATCATCAGGATTTGTCCCAAAATTCATCTACAAAAGCAACATACTCTGAATCACTCTGGTTATTGATAATGTATAATCGATTGTGTCCTTTACTCACTCACTCATTCACCAAACCACTTAATCCAACAAGGGTCACGGGGAGGGTGGAGCCTCTTTCAGCTGACACTGGGTGAAGGGGTACACCATGAACAACTCGCCAGACCATCGCAGGGCCAAGACCCACATAACCAATTACACTCATACCTACAGGCAATTTGGAATAATTAGCCCAATGTGCATGTTTTTGGACTGAGAGAGGAACGGAGTGCTCACTGGAAACCCATGCAGGCAAAAGAAGAGCAAGTAAACTCCACACAGTAATATCTGAGCCCAGGACTCGTACCATCTTGAAGTTGTGAGGCGGATGTGCTAACCACTACCACCGTGCCGCCCTGTATCTTTTACCACTTAGAAAAAAGCTTGTTTATTTTGTCGGCAAAACCAGAAGCCAACAGTCAAGATCTCCTAAAGAGCTGTACCAGATTCTCCATGAGGCTTAAAGTTTCCAGCCACTTTTCTTATAAAACTGCACCTGAGACTACTGATGCATTTGAAAAAATTAAAGGGATGTCACACCAAATAAACATATTATCTTTACTTTAGTATGGTTTAACTTCTTGTAGGATAAATCTGTGTGATTTCATTATATTTAAATCCATCTTTGTTTTACATGTGTGATGTCCCGCTGTAGGATTTAAGGTCATGTCTGTCTGATTGTTCTGCTCTCTCCTCTCCTGTGTGTGCTCTGATTACAGGCTCCGCCCTGATTATCCCACCTGTTCCTCATCCCCTCCAGAGGATAAGAGACCCGCTATTCCCTGTTCCCGTCGCCAGATCGTCTTGTAAAATAGTGGTATTAATTTTGCATGTGCTTCCAATAAAATTTTACACAGTTAATTTTTAAATAAAATCACTTCCCATTGAGTGAGCGGTAACTTTGGGTGTACAGGTTTTCTCGGTCATAAACTTATTGTTTGGCCACTGAAGACCAGCTATTGAAATTATCCAGGTTTATTTTTTATTTATTATTAATTTTTTTTTAACTTATTTATTTATTTATTTATTTATTTATTTATTTATGACATAACATTTATGCTTAGCCTGGAGCAGGTGTAAAAAAAAAAAAAAAACCAAGAAAAAAAAAAGGGGAAAAAAATCAGACATCTTTATGATAATCACTTTAAACATTAGCCAGCTCATCACAGTGGTGCATCTATGTGTCATATTCACAGTGAGCAGTCATTTAGATGAGAAAGAACTGCTATTGATCAAAACATTTTCTCCAAACACTTCAAGGATGATATCCAGGCCAGCCATTAGGAATTATAGATGAGTGCTGTCACAAACAGGGGGAGATAAGGCAGGATGTTAGTGCAGATAAAAGTCTATTTAATAAAGTCCACAAATCCAACACATAAAATCCCAGAAACTGAAAAAGGACAAAGTACAGATTAGCAGAAATATCAAAGGCTCAGGCAAGATCAAAGTCAGGCTGAGGTCAGAACACAGGCAAGCAGATATATTAAACATATATACAGAGGCTATGTCCATCACACAGCAATGGTCATTCACATAACATGGGCTAGAGCTATATAGGTCAATACTTAACATGGGGTAGTGCTAGGACAAGGTCTATACCAAGGGCTTTCCAATTACATTTATTGGTATGATCCAATGTTTACATTTTAATTCTAATCTACACTCACACACTTGCACACTTATTTGCTGAACTGCTTAATCCTATTAGGGTTGCGGGCTGGCTGGAGACCATCTCAGTAGACAATGGGTGAAGGCATGGTACACCCTGAAAGGCTCAGTCTAATGTACAGATTAAGATAAATGGAACTCTGAGTTAGTCATTCCAAGTGAGTGAAGGCATAATACAAGGCTGCCCCCCTAAGTTCTTCCTCATACGTTTGTATTAACCCTTTAATTTTCAAAATATGCAGATGATGTTGTCATTTTAATTAAAAATGAATAAGCAATTAAATGTTGTCTTTGAACACGCATCCAGTGCTAACTTAAATGAAAACAAAACAGAACAGGTCTGGACTGGATACTTTTCCACATTTTGTCATGTTACAACCACAAACCTAAATGTATTTTATTGGGATTTTATGTGAAAGACCAACACAAAGTGGTGCATAATTGTGACATGGAAGAAAAAATTATACATGGTACATTTTACAATTTAAAAAAACCTGAAAAGTGTGGTGTGCATTCGTATTCAGCCCCCCAAGTCAATACAGTGTAGAAGCACCTTTCGCCACAGTTACAGCTGCTATTCTTTTGGGATATGTATCTATCAGCTTTGCTCCTCTACACAGGGAATTTTTGCCCATTCTGCTTTCCATAATAGCCCAAGGTCGATCAGGATGGAGAGCGTCTGGATGGATAGAGAGTATCTGTGAAGAGCAATTTTCTAATTTTGCCACAGATTCTCAATTGGATTTAGCTCTGGACTTTGACTGGGCCATTCTAACACATGGATATGCTTTGATTTAAACCATTCCATTGTGTTACGGAGGCACCAATGACAGACAGACCCAAATGCAGGACAGACTAGACAAAGTAGTTCTTGAAAGGGTTTTTATTAATAATTCTGACAGGCAGACTTGAGCCAAGTAGCAGGTCTGCTTGACGATAGGCTAGATCACAGAATGCTTGGTAAGCTACACTAGCTCTCTGTGAAGGCTATCTGCACGATCTGACGATCTGGCAACGGGACAGGGGAAACGCGGCCCTTTTATCCCCAAGAGGCAATGGGGAACAGGTAGAACCAATCAGGGTGGGGCAGACAATCAGAGCACACAAAAGGGGAAGTCAGGTGACCTGAAACGAGAGGAGAGCCAGGACCGATCACAAGACAGACATAACCTTAACAAATCTGACGAGGTGAGGGCTTGGTGGGCGGCACCAGACGACTCTCTCGGATTGGCTTGAGCTTGCTGACATGGAAGGTCGGGTGTACTCGCAGGGACCTGGGGAGTTTAAGTCAGACAGAGGCAGGGTTAATTACCTTGGACACTGGGAACGGGCCAACAAACCTGGGAGCTAATTTCCAGGTGTGGACGTGTAGAGGCAGGTCCTTGGTAGAGAGCCAAACCTTTTGGCCGGGTGTGTAGACAGGTGCAGGTCAGCGATAGCGGTCCACTGCCGTCTTCATACGGGACTGCCCCCTAAGGAGCATCCGCCTAGCCGCAGCCCAGATCTTTCTGCACCTCCTGGCCAAGGCATGGGCTGATGGGACAGTCACCTCTTCTTCGTTGGCTGGGAAGAGTGGCGGTTAATATCCATGGACGACCTGAAAAGGTGAGAGTCCGGTGGCCGCAGTGGGGAGTGAGTTATGGGCATACTCCACCCATCTTAGGTGTTCGCTCCAGGTTGTCTGGATCTGCGCCACCAGGCATCTCAGGCAGGTTTCCAGTTCCTGGTTCAGCCGCTCTGTCTGGCCGTTGGACACCGGATGGCAGCCGGATGATAGGCTGATGGAGGCATCAAGGCGCTGACAAAACTCTTTCCAAAACCCCGATATGAACTGTGGACCCCTGTCTGAGACAATGTCTTTGGGGAGACCATGAATGCGGAAGACCTGTGAAATCAGGACTTGAGCAGTTTCTTTAGTCGAAGGCAGTTTGGACAATGGAATGAAGTGGGTCATTTTAGAAAAACGGTCTACCACTGTCACGATCCTTTCGACGGAGGCAGACCCGTGACGAAGTCCAGCGAAATGTGTGACCAAGGTCTGTGTGGAACTGGTAGCGGCTGGAGAAGACCCATCCAAGCCTGTCTCGACGCCTTGCTTTTGGCACAGACAGAACAAGCTGCGACGTACTCCGACATGTCCTTGACGAGGGAGGGCCACCAAAACCACTGCTTGACCACAAGCACAGTTCTCTTGACACCAGGATGACATGTTAGCAAGGACGTGTGTGCCCAGTGTATAACCTGAGAGTGCAACGCTTATGGTACGAACAACCGGTTGCGAGGACAGCCCTCTGGAGTGGGTACACCCTGACTCGCCCGTTGCACATCACTATCTATTTGCCAGGAAACCGCTCCTACCACACGGTCGGGAGGGAGGATAGGCTCCGGTTCCTTGGCAACTGGTTCTGGTTCATACAGGTGGGAAAGAGTGTCAGGTTTGGCGTTCTGAGAGCCTGGCCTGTAGGAGAGGGTGAACCGAAACTGACTAAAGAAGAGAGCCCACCTTGCTTGCCGTGAATTTAACCTTTTGGCCGACTTGAGGTACTCCAGGTTCTTGTGATCCGTCCACACCAGGAAAGGTTGATCCGCCCCTTCCAACCAATGGCTCCACTCTTCCAAGGCCACTTTGATGGCCAATAGCTCCCGATTCCCCACGTCATAGTTCCTCTCCGCTGGAGATAACTTGTGAGATAGAAAAGCGCATGGATGAATCCTGTCATCTTTGGGGGATCGCTGAGAAAGAACGGCCCCCACACCTACATTGGAGGCATCCACCTCCACAATGAACTGAAGCTTGTGATCTGGCATCTTCAGGACCGGTGTTGTGGTGAACAGTCTCTTTAGTTTTTGGAAAGCCCCCTCAGCCTCTGGACTCCACTGAAAGGTGACTTTGGGAGAGGTTAGTGCATGTAGCGGTGCCGCCACAGAGCTGAAATTGCGGATGAACTTTCGGTAAAAGTTGGCAATCCCCAGAAATTGCTGCACCTTCTTCCGTGATGTGAGAGGCGGTCAATTAGAGACAGCACTAACCTTCTCGGGATCCATCTGGACGTGGTTTGGGGACAAGACAAACCCCAGGAACGAGACTGAGGAGGCGTGGAATTCACATTTCTCCGCCTTCACGAACAGTTTGTTCTCCCATAGGCGACTCAAGACCTGACAGACGTGACGCTGGTGGGTGAAGATCAGAGGAGAAAATAAGAATGTCATCCAGAAAAACAAAGACGAAGTTATTTAAGTACTCACGTAAAACTTCATTTATGAAGCACTGGAAGATGGCTGGGGCGTTGGTCACCCCGAACGGCATGATGAGGTACTCGTAGTGGCCTGTGGGAGTGTTAAATCCTGTCTTCCACTCGTCTCCCTCGCAGATCCTGACCAGATGGTAAGCGTTCAGGTCCAGGTCCAACTGTTGGAGCAGCTCGAAGGAGGGATTGAGGGAGTTTTCCCTTGTCACTGTCGCCGCGGGCTTGCTCATTAGGGATGTGTAGGGGGTTGTAGAAAAATTTTAGATTCCTCTTTAAATTAATTTTACTATGTAAAGCTGCTTTGTGACAATGTCAATTGTAAAAAGCGCTATACAAATAAAACTGAATTGAATTGAAGACGGAGGAAATGAGTGGAAGCGGGTACTGGTTCTTTATGGTGATGTCATTCAGTGCACTATAGTCGATACACGGCCGAAGCGAACCGTCCTTTTATCCCACAAAGAAGAAGCCTGCTCCAGCTGGCGAAGAGGATATGCGAATGATGCTGGCCCGTAGCAAGGCTTCAATGTAGTCATCCATGGCCTTCCTCTTGGGACCAGAGATGGCGTACAGTCTATGTTTGAGAATGGGCGCTCCCGGCAAGAGGTCTATAGCACAGTCCCAAGGCCGATGAGGGGGAAGGGACATGGCTTTGGTCTTGTTGAAGACTTCTTTCAGGTCGTGGTAGCATGCCGAGACTCTCGAAAGGTCAGGATAGTCGCTGAGGGGGGGTACCGGATTCTGGTCAGGCTGAGCTTCCGAAGACCTGTGAGCAGAAGGAGACAAGACATGACAGGACAAACTACAGGCAGGATCCCAGCTCTTAATCTTCCCCATCTCCCAAATTATATAAGGGTTGTGAGTCTTTAACCATCGTAGCCCTAAGATTACGGGGTGGTGTGTACTACTGATTAAATGGAAAAAAATGGATTCACGGTGGGACTCATCAATAGTCATGGTGAGTGTTTCTGTTCTGTGAGTAACTCTGCTTAAAAGTTTGTTATCCAGGGATCTGGCAGATATGGGCTAATTGAGAGGCTCCGTCCTGATGTTTAGTTTTTGGGCCAATGCCTGGTCCATTAAACTCTCATCAGCCCCTGAGTCAATGAGAGCCTGTAAAGAAAAGATTTTTTGGTTAATTGACAGTGAGATTGTGGTCAAGGCTCTACGAGGAGAGTCTACGGATTAATTTTGGCTCACCAGCGCCCTCCTCATGCCTGGTGAGCCTGATCTTTTGCTGGGCAAGAACCCACATGATGGCCAGGCTGTCCACAATAGAAGCACGCTCCCTCTCTTAAACGGCGTCGGCGTTCTTCCAGGTCCAGCTTGGCGAGTCCCAATTGCATGGGCTCCTCCTGGCCTGAAGAGGGCGCCCGCTCTGCTCTGGGAGGTGAAGACCGGCGAAACTTGCGACAAAGCTCCCCGCGAACGGGGGTCCCCCTGGCAGCTCGGCGACGTTCCGACTCCCGACCTTCCGATTCCTGACATAAAAACTCCCATTCCTTACAACTAGGTTCTGTTGATGTGCACAGTTTATCAACCAACCTTAGCATAATTAGGCTAATTTGCACAACTGCTAACTAAACAACATTAATCACATTATTTTATATATTATAAGAGCAAATGACACATTTTGTGATATATTAATGCAACTTGAACAGTTAAAACATGATCTCAAATAGGCTATCATACACCAGAATATGATGAATATTTACCAAAACTACGCAGCTAATTATATAATTTCTATATATATTTCCATCATGGAAACAAGGAGATAAATAATGAATCCTTATGGACATTATGAACATAGAGGCTTATGTGTATGAACACTCTCATCTCATCTCATCTCTCTCTCTCATTAAGTGTACCAATAAAATAGAGACATGAAATCTGTAAGTGAAATATAATCACATATCATTTTTAAAATATCACTGTACTGAGTGAGCAGCACTTTTTATATGGAATGAAAGATGGAGATGTGATGTGATTGATTTTCATGTAACACCTATGAAATTGCTCCCAGCTACACCAAATTGCTTCTTGTGCACATAGGCAGAAAATAACAAGAGTATGACTGCTAGTACCACTGACACCCTGACACTTGTGACTTAGGGTGGTATTTGATATTTGTTATCTGTGCATTATGGTGTGATGAATGAACATTACACTATAATAAAGGTAAGGAGAAATAGATTAAATATGATGTAAAAGGTATACAATTGACATTTTATTACATTGTTCAAACTAATAACAATGCCATGGAAATGCAACTACAAGTCAAAGGATATAATAAAGGAGTTAATAATATTATATATCTTATTTTTAGAAATTACTAAATGTATTAAATATAATTCTCATTTCTATTAGATTCCCTAACCATTTAATGTATTACCTGCACTGCAATATTACACATTGCCTTGCCAAAAAAAGTGCAATGTACACTACAACTTTAATTTTAGTCCAGATATTTCTAATTTTTCACTGAGTTCTTCTGGTAAGGATGAGAGAGTCACACCACCGCCATAAAGTCTTCTGCAGCGCATCCTATAGACATGCATTGGGGTTAAAGTCACATCCCTGTGGTGCAAATTAATGTGTGAAAATTATACCTCCCTGAACCACTTATTCACTATTTGAGCCCAAATTATTTAATCGTGCCAAAACAACTTCATTGATGTGATAACTTTGTCATAACATTCAGGTCATCAGCAAAATACATTTTATTGCATTTAGTGTTGCATTAGTGGCCACTATGCATGATGGGTGCATGGCTTCAGATCAGATTTAACCTCCCTGAAAAACTTAAGCTTATTCTGATTATACAATGGGTAGTGTTATTATGGCCACACAGCACTTTAGTCCCAATCGTGTTGTCACACTGCTGTGTAGCAGAGATGGCTCTAAAAAGGTGCAGATCTATATACAGTTTTATTTATAACTCAGACAAAGGTATCCAAAACACACAGTCCAATATCACAGACAGGAACCAAGCTGAAGCTCAAAAGATTGGGCACTCAGATTATCACAGGCAAAACCAAACTCAGAGTCAGCTATCAGGCAAGCAGAAATCATACATGAGGTGGGCAACATCAAAGGCAGTAAACACACTGGGTCAGAAAAAAGAAGCTAAACACACTGGAGGAATAAGGCATGGCATTTGCTCACTGAGTCTCCTGGGGTGCGTTGTGGTTGAGCTGTAGTTCTTCTGCTTTAGAAACCCCAAAGAGCTGAGAATGAGGCTTAGCTGCACTAAATACAAAATGATTGAGACTGTGACACCTGTGAGTTCTAATCACATTGTGAGTGTGAATATTGCTCCTTTTTTCAATATTAAACATAGCCATGTGGTCTATGTCCATTTATTTTCTAAGCTGCATAATCCTAATTAGTTGCAGGGAGGCTGGAGCCTATCTCTGAACAGCTCGCCAGACCATTTCAGGGCAACACACATACAACCACATTCACACCTAGGGGCGATTTGGAACAACCAATTAGCCTACTGTACATGTTTTTGGACTGTGGGAGTAAACCGGAGTACCCGGAGGAAACCCACGCAAGCAAAGAGGGAGCTCCATACAGAAACACCTTAGCCTGGGAATTGAACCCAGACCTTCCTGCTGTGAGGTGGACGTGCTAACCACTGCGCCACCATGCCTCCCAGGTCTATGCCCATTTTTTAACTTCATCAATTGTTTACCTGATCTATGATTATATTTAGTCAAGAGTTTTTTTGACCACATTTCTTGGTCAATTTAGCATGATGCTTCCAGTTTTTAAATAATGTGTGGGGCAGCTTTTAACCCAATTTTAGTCATTTGTGGTGACATCTTTTCCATAACAATGGGATAGGTACTCTGACATGGTTGTTTGTGAATTAGATGGTACTTACTGCAGCACTTAAGGTTAAATAACATGTTGCTAGCTGAAACATTTTCCTCAATGCAGTAATTATCAGATAAAATTGTATTGCCCATCTTGCCTATCCTGCCAGCTATTTTACATCCAGGTGGATCCATCTTTTTTGCAGGACAATGTTACATGTGCAGTTATATGCAGATACTAATATGTAAAAAAAAAAAAAAAAAAAAAAAAAAAAACTTTATCACACAATGATATGTTAAAATTGTTGTGTCTACTTTGCATTGGAGCCTTGTTTTGAATCTATGTTCTGAGATTTTTCTGTGGGTCTTTGTCATATTGTCTCTGGATGTCCCTTGACAGGTCTGCGCTGGTGCATTCATCCTATGTAGCAGGTGTTTGATTGCGGCGTATGATGAGAAGGCTCAGGCACAGCAGTGGTGCTTCCACCCCAAGCTGACAGTCTGAATTAGGCAAGTCCGGTGGCTTTAATGAGCCCAAAGGGAGTGCAGGACACACATACATATGCTTATGCCATGTACACACACTTTAGAGCCACTGCCTAAGCTTCCAGTCCTATCATAAGTCATATTTGCTGATGTAAAGAGAGGGCTAGGGGCTTTATAATTTGCTGGTTTTCTAAGTGGTGCACACACTGCACAAAAGTAAGACTAAGATGTTGTATAGCATTGTTTTGTTACCAGCTTTTTACACAATGTATGAAATAAAAAAACAAGGCACCCTTCTCTCTGGACCCCAGGATCATTCACTTATGTCTTCATTGTCACCACTTCCATTCATAAAAACATTCAATTTAAAACAGTTAACAATGCCTATTCAAAGATGACTGAAACATTTGAAACACATTTTAGGATGCATTGTAATGGAATGTTTCAAAAGATAAATCAGAGTGTTACGTCTGTAGCCAACTCTCTCCCCGACTCTCACACACCACGAGCACACTCCCCCGAATACTAATCACCATCAC
>JBCNYH010000006.1:27557890-27568363 GCA_039654325.1 Tandanus tandanus
CCCACACAAGTGGCTCAGGTTGTGCAGCTCATCCAGGATGGCACATCAATGCGAGCTGTGGCAAGAAGGTTTGCTGTATCTGTCAGCGCAGTGTCCAGAGCATAGAGGCGCTACCAGGAGACAGTCCAGTACATCAGGAGACGTGGAGGAGGCCGTAGGAGGGCAATAACCCAGAAAATACCAGAAAACTGACACCTGCAGCTTGACCTTTGGTCAGATCATTCCTGTCTGACTGCATGAGTTCTGTCATTAAACCAGGGCTCAGCTTTAGCCTTGGGGTGCTTGATTTTAAATGGAGCCACAGAGTCCAGGATGGTTTGGCAGGAGGAGTGAAACCAGGAACTGAGCTTTTCCGTAACTGAAGATATTGAGTCAAACTGTTCATGTCATTGAGTCATAACTGTCTGAAATAATACAGACATGTGGTCAGAAAACACATTGTCACAGATCTCCAAGTTTAACACTGACAAACCATGTGAGAGAACAAGATCTAGTTTATGACCATGTTAGTGTGTGGGACCAGACACAGACTGTACCACATTAAAAGAGTCAATAAGGCTTAAAAAGTCCTTCATCAGTGGCTTATCAGGACAGCACACGTGGATATTAAAATTTCTGATAATGACTATTGATCATAGTCAGGCATGATTCCAGCTAAGAAATTGGAAAAGATAAAGTCCTTATAGTATGTTGCGGGTCGGTAGATGACAGCACACAGTCCTGGGTCAGAGCGGCCCACTTCAAATAAAGTTGTTTTAAAGATGGAAAATGAAGAAGGAAAGCACTGCTTACATTTATAGGAATACTTAGAAATGGTCGCCGTTCCTCCTCCTTGACCCAACATCCGCGGAGAGTTACAATAGCAACAGCTAACTGGTATAAGTTCAGAAATAGCAGTATTTACCAGGGCAATCCTGGTAAGAGCTGGGGCCTGTGGTTCAGCAGGTCGGGGAGCCAGGCACAGCGGTCTCAAGTTCTGGAGATTCACTCTGCTCTGGCAAAACCGGGGTGGGGGGGGGGGCATCTTGTCCAGAATTCCTTACCTCAGGTACCAGGCAGGTGTCAATGGGATCCAGGGAGCGCTGAGACACAGATAAATGAGGAAATAATCCATTCTATTTCTGGGGAATGTTGGAAGGGCACATCAAACAAAGCCACTTGCTCCTGCTGATGAAGATCCATATGGACCTAGATATGCACTCGGAGACTGTGAAGATGACTTTTCACTGCTGGTGATATAAACTCTTGCTAAAATGATTTAGGACAGTTGTGGTATATATATATATCCTGGGCAGAGGTAATAAAAAGATCATATTTTAATTATTTAATTATATAATCTTGCTAACAGACAGACAGAAAAACAAACTAACAAACAAACCAACGCCGATGAAAACATAACCTCTTGGCGGAGGTAATTACATATATGGACACGGTTTCATGATAAACATTACTTGGTCATACCAATACGCATTCTAAAAAATAACACCCAGCTTTCCTTTTGTTTGTGTCTGTGTGTTGAGATCCACACCTTTATGACCCTTTAATTAACATTGCGACAGTTGAGTTATATAAAAGTATAACAGCAGGCTTGGTTAATATGAAATGGTCATGTTTTATAAACGTTTCTATTTAATTCAGTCACCAAGACAAAGGGGTTTAGTAACTGGTCAACGTGGTCGGGAAGATGCATTCCTTAGGACATCTGGTGTGAAATTTTATGATCTTCTTAAGCTGGTAACAGGGGTTTGTTTAAAAAAATAGTCTTCCTCCCATGTTTTATGATGCTATTATGCTCAAAGGAAGTACCCTTTGGTTCAGATATGGGTTTTGGTACCTTCTTGAGGCCTTTGTGTAAACACAGAGTCTTTAAATTGGAGAAGGGGAGCTTTCCGATGCAGATTTCCTAAGTGAGATTTCATGGATGATTTTAACCAAATGTCAAAGGATGAAATTATTTGATAATAATATTTGTGCAAGGCTGATGTTCCTACATTGAAATAAAAAGGTATCTACTGATAATGTTCTTTGCTGAAAATTCCTATACTGTGGAACCTTGGTTTTTAAACTTAATTTATTTTTAATGTTGTTCTAAAACGGAAACATATTTTATAAACTGAAACATATTTTCCCATAAGGAACACTGCATAATGGATTAACCTGTTCCTGACCTCCTCCTCACTCCACAATTGTATTATAATATACCATACCAACTGAATAAAGAATAAAGTTTTAAGCAAGAAAAGACAATTTTATTCATTACCTGAACCAACTGAAGAAAGAACGTTTCATTAACCAGAAACCAATGTCATTTTTATACTTTCGTATGATTTCTTTATTCACCTCTATCATTTGTTCTCACTATTTTCCTTTTTGCCTTTACAATTTTAATAGATTTCCCAGGTACCATAGTTGTTTATCGATGAAAAAATATAAAAGAAATTATACACAACACAAGAAAAAAAGCCAAAATATAAGAAATGTTCAGAGTGGGTGTTCTGTGAGCAAGTGCTGTGTGATGAGACTGACACACATGCTGCTGGCTGTTGCTAAATTGATTGTTCGACAAACAATCATTTGTGCTGCAACTGAGTGCAATTATGACTTCGAAATTTTGTTCGTGAACCTATTTGTTCGAAAAGGGAGTCGTTCAAAAACTGAGATTCCACTGTATTTAAGTTTTCACTGGTATACCTATAAAAGAGCAATTGTATGATTTACAGCACTTTTTGATTATTGTATGATTTATTGGATTATGCTATGAGTAGTTTATTCACTGAGCTGAGGGTATGGTTATTTTTTTACTTCCATTCCACTCTGTTACGCGGATTGCTCAGTCAACCTTGTACGGGAAATATCATGTTCTTACTCTATACCCTAAACATGGGAACGTCACCATCTGATAAAGAAAATTTTGTCCAAACTAGTCTTCAAAATCCCAGATTTCAGCATACAGAAGACGGATAAAGAACCACACAGAAGGTACCTGATGCCCTCTGCTGACTATAAAATCATGATGGCAGAGAGAATAATTAAATGGAGGGGTCATAGTGGACCCAATTAGAGCGTAGAAAATAGTCGTGGGAGAGAGGAGAAATTTTGGAGAGCCAGTCAGAGCTAGAGGATGGTAGACCAATCAGAGTGGAATGGACACTTTTTAAGTCAATGCAGGGCTTGTTGGGGAATCCAATCTTGGAACAATTTCCTTTGTGTGAGTTATTGTAAGCAATTTTTTCCTAAAGGCTAAATAAACACCTTAAATTTCGGATCTCTTGCATTGTAAATTTGACATTTTTCGCCACGACAGTACAAAACAAAGGATTTTTCATATGTTTTTAAAAAATACACATCTACTGTTTTCCCTGACATCTTAAACTACCTAGTGCTGCATCATTTCATACAAACATGGTAAAAGCCTGGAAAAGTATAGAGGCATACAAGATTTAGGGATCAGCCCCCATTTTTGTCAGGGTGTGTATGTATTGATGTGCTTTTTATTTATTTATTTATTTTTTGGCTATACTGTAATAATCCTGCAAAGGAAGTTATTGTCTTTGCATTTAACCCTTCCAAAGTGAGCACACACACATAAACAGTGAGCACACACACTCGGAGCAGTGGGCTGCCACACACATTGGGGGTGCCCGGAGAGCAGTTGGGGGTTAGGTGCCTTGCTCAAGGGCTCTTCAGACATGAAGGTGGAGGAAGGGAAGATGCAGCTCACTCCACCAACGCCACACATTTTTCATGCTGGTTCGGAAATCGAACCAGAAACCTTTCGGTCCCAAATCCGCTTCTCTAATCATTAGGCTACGGCTGCCCCCAAAGTGGGGGGCACTTAGCAATGATAGTGCTACTACCCTCATAGTGCATCCTTAATTAAATCTTTAATAAAGTTGAAATCTTAATTAAGACAGAGAAGTAACCAGGACACTCTAATTGTGCATGGCTGGTTAAGTAACTTAAAATCTTTGTGCCAATAACTTGTAACTCATTCACTGCGCTGGTTAATAACTTCTCATTGCTCTTTCACTTTCTCATGACCTGAAGTCAGTGTTGGAGAACAGTCTACATCACTGTTTTCATAAATATTAATACAACATCCTGATAAAAGCAAAAACAAGAGTAAACAAAACCACTGTGGACATTACTGCTTCATGAACTTTAAAGCCAGGACATAATGGGAAATGGTAAGAAAAGTCTATCAGGCCAAATGAAATAGACCAGAAGGATTTACCAACCATTCACAAAGTGATCACTGCAAACCTTTGCTCCGTTCAATTTGCAATTTACCTTTTTTAATCTCTTTAAGGAGAACCCTGAAGGAACTCATAGTTCTGTTAAATTTTAACAGTCAAAAATACAACAACTGGGTTTGAAAATTACTTTTATTCTTTCTTTTTAGTCAAAACAATAAATGATGCAATCTGAAGCTGGTATTGCATTATAAATGATATGGATTGCATCATATTGTCCCTAGAAGTCATGAATGATGCAAGTGACTTCCATCACTTTGCTGAACAGATTGTTCTATATCAACTCTAATTATGTGGACATCAAATGTAAAAACTTAAAAATGTTGTAAACAGAAGCCAATCAGCCGTTTTTACTTGATTTTTTTTTATCATATTTGAATTCAGCCAAAATCCATAATAAATAGCAAATTTTTTTTCTGAAGCAGACAACTTCTAAAAATTTGTATTCCAGTGTTAATTATTAAAGAGGTGCCTTTGCAATACAAACCACTGAGCTCAGCTGAACACCACTTCATATCCTGCATATCTAATGAGTATAAGTAACAGTTTATGTGTCTATGAATAGTGTGTGTGTGTGTGTGTGTGTGTGTGTGTGTGTGTGTGTGTGTGTGTGTGTGTGTGTGTACAAATAAAGTACCAACATTATGTGGTATTGGGAGGAACACTTTCCAACACTGCTAAATAGACTGCAGGGATTCACTGTAGTTGCTGTTACATCAGAGGAAATCGGAGCACATCGGAAAACATTGGTACACATCAGAGAATTCTGGGGAAGACTTCAGAGAAGAGTAAAATATGTTTGGAGTCTTGAAAACTTGATGTTTCTTTTTTCTTTTGTGTGTGTGTTCGGAGTACATCGGTAGTGGTTGGTGTAACGTTGGTATAAAATTAAAAAAAATGGGAGCAGCATTTGGAAACAATCCTGAGCACATTTCCAGTAAATTCACGCATTTTTAATACAATACACACATCAGAACAACAGAACTTGAACACACACCAACAACTCTTATAGTTAACAACTCTTCTTTTGACTGACGGCGTTTCAGTTCTTAGCTTGCACGTGACTTTACTTACAGTTTGTGTCTTCTTGGGGTCATGCATATGGTGGGCAAACACTTAAGAAGAAAAGAGAGTTTTTGTGGTTGTTTTCAAACAAAAATGCCACAGAGCTGTGTTGTTCTAATCACTCAAATCAAGAAATGCTTTCTTTTGAATTGTATAGATCAATTTCAGCATATTTGGTTACTTTTTCCAAAATCTTACTTGAACATTTGCTTGTAGACTGTCATAATAATCTGAGAACTGTGCTATGTGTATTTGTTGTTCGGCAGCTTTATTGAATGTTTGCCCACCATCTGAAAACTGGAAGTGAGCTTGAGTCACATGGATCCAACCAAACCAAAGGCTTTGTCTGAAAAAAATGTTTTGTCTCGTAGATATTTCTCAACATTAGATCTATTTTTAAGGTTTGTTGTATGATGCCCTGGGACATCCTTCAGCTGTGTTATGATATACATAACATTTATGCCACTTGGTAGACACCTTTATCCAGAACACATTTATTTCATTAATACTGAGCACTTAATAGATAAGGGCCTTGCTCAAGGGAACAAGAGTGGCAGGTTGGTGGGACTGGGGCTTAAACCCCTGACCTTCTGATCAAGGGCACAGAGTCAACACTGAGCCATTAATTTCATATGCTTTTTTGGTCATCTGCTGTGCTCAGAATTCTACTTTTTTTGTTTGTTTTTTTCTAATAGTCCTATGATTGCTCTACATTAAACTCACAGGATGTGTTTCATATTTTTTTATGATGGTCATGTAACAGGGGTATTTATGACCTAGAACAAAATAAAGCTAGTACAGCACTTAAGACTAAATACATGCCTATATCGAAAAATACCCCCCTGCCACTACACTCTCTCTCCCTCCTTCTCCTTACTGCATCTCTGCCTCCTGTGATAGACTGCCTCACCTGTCAACTTCACCTATGACCAGGTTCTGAGACAGCTGAAAAGACTCCACTCAGGTAAGGCAGCAGGATCGGATGGGGTGAGCCCCTGTGTCCTTAAAGCCTGTGCCCCCAGCTCTGTGGAGTCTTACATTATATCTTCACGATGAGCCAGAGTCTACAGAGGGTCCCAGTACAGTGGAAGATGTCATGCCTTGTTCCTGTACCAAAGACACCACGTCCCTGTGGCCCCCAGGATTACAGACCCGAGACACTGACTTCACATGTCATGAAGACCCTCAAGAGACTCATACTGGATCAACTCCAACCCATTGTTAGACCACATCTAGACCCCTTCAGTTCGCTTATCAGCCTCTCCTCGGAGTTGAGGATGCCATCATCTACCTGCTTAACCGTGTCTACACCCACCTGGACCTGCCAGCACTGTGAGAGTCATGTTTTTTTTACTTTTCCAGTGGACTCAATACCTTCAGGCCCACCCTCCTGCTGACCCTCCTGCCTCTCTTGTGTCCTGGACTGTGGACTGCCTGACTAGAAGACCACAGTATTTGCGCCTGCAGCACTGCATGTCAGACACGGTGGTCAGCAACACTGGAGCACCACAAGGGACCGTCCTCTCCCCTTTTCTCTTCACCCTCTACACAACGGACTTCAGCTACTGCACAGAGACCTGCCATATTCAGAAGTGTCCTGATGACTCTGATGTAGTTGGATGTATCAGTGGAGGTGAGGAGACAAAATATCGGGCTGCTGTGGATTCCTTCATCACATGGTGTGAGCAGAATCATCTGCAGCTTAATGTGACAAAGACTAAGGAACTGACTGTGAATTTCAGGAGACCCAAAACACCAGCGGCCCCTGTTTTCATCCAGGGCATCAATATGGAAATGGTGGAGGAATACAAATACCTTGGAGTTCATACTGACAATAAACTGGACTGGGTTAAGAACACTACCGCACTTTACAAGAAGAGCCAAAGTCGTCTCTATTTTCTGAGGCGGCTAAGGTCATTCAACAGCTGCCGGACACTGCTCAGGATGTTCTTTGAGTCTGTTGTGCCAGCGCTATCCTCAATGCTGTTGCATGCTGGGGTAGCAGGCTGAGGGCTGCAGATGCCAACAGACTGAACCAACTGATCTGCAAGACCAGTAACATTGTGTGATGGAGCTGGACTCTCTGACGGTAGTGAACAATACTGAACAGTACCTCCCACCCACTTCACAACCTGCTGATCAGTCACAGGAGCACGTTCAGTGAGAGACTGATACCACCTAAATGTACCACTGAACGACACAAGAAATCATTCCTACCTGTGGCCATTAAACTGTACAGCTCCTCCATATAGCAACAACATCCACTGTTATACATTTACATTTTGCACTGTTTCTCATATTGATAATACTGTACATATTACTCACTGACAGGATTCATTCTGTATCTTGTAATATAGATATTATATATAGAATTTTAGACTTACATATTATATGTATGTATGTATGTATGTATGAAGATATCCATATGCATATTTGTATATTTATGGATATTTGTAATTTTCTTATATTAAAACTTTATCTTTATCTTTTTCTTTACTTGGTATAAAGCAACTGTGTGCACACAATTTCCTCCAGGATAAATAAAGTATTCTGAATTTGATTCTGATTGACAGAGTCAATGGTCAAACAACCAAAATACAAAAGAAAAATTATTGTACTAACCCTGAGGACAAAAAGAGATTCAAACAGCATGTGCCATTTTTGTGCATGGAACAAGCAATGTGGAGACATGACAGTGGACATGGTATAACAAACTTTCTAAACCCGATAGACTTTAAAAACTTAATAAACATGGTGTGATTGTTTACTGGTAAGTGTAATGGTTAATCTATAAAGCAGGAAGTGGTGTTCATCCGCGTTTTTAAATAATCAAGACCTATTTAAGAGTTTAGATTTATTCATTCACCGAACCACTTAATCCTAATATTAGGGTCACAGTGAAGCTGGAGCTGGTCACTGATCTCAGTCAACACTGCGAGAAGGAGGGGACCCCTGAACAGCTTGCCAGACCATCGCAGGGCAACACACATACACACAACCATTCACACTCACACCTAGAAGCAATTTAGAACAGCCAGTTAGCCTCATGGGCAGGTCTTTGGACTGTGGGAGGAAACCTGGAGGAAACCCAAGCAAGCACTGAGAGTACATGCAAACTTGACACAGAAATTCCCGAGTCCGAGATTCAAACCCAGGACCTTCTTGCAGTGAGGCAGACATGCTAACCACTACACAACCATGTCGCCATATTTAGATTTACTCATGTGCACAAAATTAACACTTCCATGAGAGTTCCTATTAACATAATGTGGCAAGAGGAGGTGGTAAGAAGAGAGGTAGTGCAAAAATACCTGTTCTCCAACTACGCCAGTCTGGGAATTGCCCCCGAGAAATATGCAATTTCACCTGTAACTACTACCCAAACAGGACACACCAGGTTTGTCCCACAAGTGAGAGCACATGGCTTGTGTCGAGTGAAGAGGGATTTATTACAAATCATACAAATAAACCACTAGAGAGAGTTTATCAACATCAAAAAAATGGATGCAATCTGATATGACAATTGTTCCAAAAAGTCACACGTGACCACACACACACACACACACACACACACACACACACACACAGTGCACCGACGATATGCAGATTCTGTGATAAATACAATAAAACATCAATCAGAAGGCAAAAAGAGGCAGAAGCTGGTAGAAAAAGTCCAATACACAATGTACAACCATTAGTAAATCAGGTCTTTTAAAGCAAAGCAGCAGCATGAGATCCTTACAGTACACAAAATATCCAATTAAAACCAAAAATAAAAATAATAATTTACAGTTGAAGGATCAGTTACATAGCCTACCAATCGAGCAGCATTTATTCACTCCAGGACAGGGAGAATCTGTGGTGCTTCTGTTACTACTGGGAATTATCTAAAATAGAACACCTGTTTAGCATATACCACATGATCAAACCATGTCGTAAAGAAATGGGGAGCATACCGACAGCAGTCCATGAAGGAAAGCCTCCCAGGGAGAGAAAATCAAGCCTGAAGACAGCGGTGAACCTAACAGCAGCGGTCTATTGCACTTGCGGAAGCCAGATCACCTGAGGGGAGACATGCACCTGCCACTTAAATATAAAACGCGCCCACATGATAACTGGCTGGAAGCCACTAGATAATTAAAGAAGCAGTACTCATGTGCCCAGACTAAATTGGATGGAAACATACTATATA
Source organism: Tandanus tandanus (assembly GCA_039654325.1). Classification (NCBI taxonomy): domain Eukaryota; kingdom Metazoa; phylum Chordata; class Actinopteri; order Siluriformes; family Plotosidae; genus Tandanus; species Tandanus tandanus. Next base: position 27,567,401 of record JBCNYH010000006.1, read on the forward strand.
TTTCCTTCCTGCCACAATCAGAAGTGATGGGCCGGGTTTGTACAGATGTACACCCAGTACTGTGATAGAGAAAAATTCTGAACATTTAATAAACATGGACAAGCATTTACAAAATTTACAGGCTACAAGGGAAGCTCTGTCTCCTGTAATATGTCACAAAGGATTTTGTTAAATATGTACTGTTATAAAAAGTATTAAAAAAGAAAATAAAAATTTAAGGGAATATTTAAATCACACATGAACAATGCAAACTCATCACAATGAACAATGCAAACCAAAATCATCAACCCACTGAGGGCTGGATTCAAAATCACCCTGAAAATGTGAGTGAAAAATTTAAATTACAGAATTATCCAACTTGCAGAAATTATTTGGATTTTATTCATTCATCCATTCATTTTCTTAACTGCTTAATCCTAATTAGGGTCGCGGGGAGCCACCCATCTCAGCCAACTCTGGGCGAGTGCGGGGTACATCCTGGACAGCTCGCCAGGCCACTGCAGGGCCAACACTCACACAACCATTTACACTCACACTTACACCTAGGGACGATTTGGAACAGCCAATTAGCCTACTGTGCATGTTTACCCGGAGGAAACACACGCAAGCACGGGGAGAACATGCAAATTCCACACAGAAACGTCCGAGTTGGGAATCGAACCCTGGTCTTCTTGCTGTGAGGCGGACGTGCTAACCACTACGCCACCGTGCCGCCCTATATGTTTTTTATTGATAAGGAAAATCATAATATGGATGATGTAACTAATAGCTTTAATAATTTTTTTGTAAATGTTGAGCCTGACCTAGCAGAAAAAATCCCTGATCACAGAACATCTGGACTAAACATGAAGGAGTTGATAGAGATCAAATGCAAAAACAAAAAGTCTACGGATTTTAATGATATTGATGTGTCATTGGTAAAAAAAAATAATTGTGGAGATCTCAAAACCATTAAATATATAT
>JBCNYH010000006.1:27588543-27606021 GCA_039654325.1 Tandanus tandanus
TTTTTGTAAAGGCTCCTGTGTTGCTACATTCTGCACTAACTGGAACTTGTTTCTGTTCGGGCATCTTCTGTAAATTCTAGCATTGCATTAGTCCACTCCATAAGCAATAAAAGCATGTATTAGTTTTTGTGCATCATGTAAAGGCATTATAATCCTTTCCTTTATGAAATTAGCTTTAAGTGTTTCTCTGCTGTATATAAATATATGTGAAAAGACTTCAAGAGTTGATACATAATTAGAAAGCTTACATCCATGGTCCTAATAGTACTTGTGCAAAGTACTTGTGCAAATGCCAAACAGAAACCTCTATTGATAAATATAATGTTCTACTGAATCATTCATACACTCAAGCACCTTCTCAAGCCAGACACCTAGCTACTTTAAGAGAATTATAATTGAATAAAACTTTTTTCTTTTTTCTGAGCCAGGTCTAATAACAGGCCCAGTCAGTGAATGCTCTTGTTATTGATTAGCCTTCAGTAGTTTGTCAGTAAATGCATCCCTTGGAATTGTCACTACACAGGGTACAATTGACTCCAGAGTTAAAACTGGTGCCAAATTTACAAATTGCATTTGAAAAGGCCATATTTGCCATCAAGATATAGAGGGAGAAATACAGTGGCTGGCAAAAGTATTCACCCCTTCACATTGTGTTTCCTTAAAATGTGGAATCTAAATAGATTTTTCCTCTTCATGATTTTTACATACTGGACCAACACAAAATAGTTTAAATTGAAATGTTTTTCTTTTTTTATTCTAGAAATAATATCAGATGTTGCCAATTACCTTCAGAAGTTACATAATTAGGTAAATAAGCTCTACTCATGTGCAATCTAAGTGTCACATGATCTCGGTATATGTATACATCTGTTCCAAACATCCCCACAGTCTGCAACACCACTTATCAAGAGGAGCCACCAAGCAAGCAACACCAAACAGGTCAGGGACAAATTTGTGGAGAAGTGCAAATCAGGGTTGGGTCATTAAAAAATATCTGAAACCTTGAAAATCCCACAGAGCACCATTAAATTCATCATCACAAAATGTAAAGAGTATGGCAGCACAAGCCACCTGCCTAGAGAGAGCTGTCCATCAAAACAGGTCAGGGAGGCATTATTCAGAGGGGTGACAAAGAGACCACAGGTAACACTATAGGAGCTGGAAATCTCCACAGCGGGGGCTGGTGTGTCTGTCTCTAGGTCCATTCTAAGCTGTACACTCAAGAGAGCTGGGCTTTAAGAAAGAATGGCCAAAAAAATAATTAAAAATATGGATATGGAAGAATGTCCTATAGTGCGATGAGACTAAAAGTTTACTATTTGTCCATCAAGGAAAACGCCATGTCAAGCACAATCCCAACACCTCTCATCACCCCAAGAACACCAGCCTCATGGTGGAGCATGGTGGTGGAAGTATTTCATTGGGAGGGACTGGGAAACTGGTCAGAATTGAGGGAATGATGGATGGTGCTACATATAGGCAAATTCTTGAGGAAGAGAAATTCTTGAAGCAGCAGGAGAAGTTTTGCTTTGAATATTGGGCAAAAATTCCATGGCTTGATGTGTCAAGCTCATATAGACATAACCTTAGAGACTTGGAACTGTAATTGCTGAAAAAGGTGGCTCCACAGAGTACTAACTTGTGGGGTGGGGATAGTTTTATTTATTATATAATAGTTAACCCAGGACCTTCTTGCTGTGAATAGTAATGTACACTCTATTTATTTATTTATTTGTTTGTTTGTTTGTTTGTTTGTTTGTTTTGTTCTATTTATTGTGTGCTTCACTATAACAAATATTTTGCCTCTTTAAAGCTGTCGGCATGTTGTGTAAATCAACTGATAAAACCCCCTCAAATATCCATTTTAATTCCAGGTTGCAAGCCACCGTAAATAATCACTGACCTCATTAAGCTCATTGTGCCTTTATGGTTTGATTTTTATAAAATTTTTATATAATTGTTTTCATGCATTTAATTTACTCTACTTTGTGCTAAAGGTAATAAAATAAATAGGATCAATCTGCTGTAGTATACATTAATGATAAGATTAAGACTAAATGAATTAATTAACCACCTACACCTGAGCTAAAGTGTTTGTATAGGTTCAGGGCACCTGTGTAGTGCTCCTGGAACATGGTGTAGGAGTGCAGCTGACATTACTTTAGGCAGTCAGGATGTTGTTCAATTTTCAATACCACGGTGTCTCCCACTGGAGCACTGCAAAAGCTGATCTTAGAAGAGGTGGGTGATGCAATATTGTCTAGTTACAGCAAAATGATGTCTATTAGCCACAGATTCCAAAGTACAAATGATAATAAAAAATAAAAAGAGATTTAGAGACTAATAGCTCTTGGGTGACCTCCTTGGTGAGCCTGGGGATAATTTCATGAATCCTTGCAGTATCGGGTAGCATGGCTTGGTATGCATCACTGAAAATTTCACTCAATCACTCACTCATAGGCAAAGGAGGAGTACACCTTGAACAGCTCGCCAGACAATCGCAGGGCCACTGAAAATTTCATGTATATTTTATTTAATTGTAAAATCCATTATTCATGTTAATAAAGGAATTCAGACGTTACCCATTTAGTGTAAATTAAATTACATTTTTGATAGGGCTATTTTATTACGTTAAATTAAAACCCCAGTTCCAAAGAAGTTGTGACGCTGTGTAAAATGTAAATAAGAACAGAATACAATGCACAGACAGTGTCTTGTGGAAGTGTTCCTGATCCCATGCAGTAGCTATGACAGAACCATGCCTGTTTTAAACGCAGTGCCACCTGAGGCCCGAAGATTTTGGGTAGCTTTTATTGATTTTCTGCTTTTTCCCTTGCTCACAGAAATTTCTCCAGATTCTCAGAATCGTTTGATTATATTATGTGCTGTAGATGAAGGTCAAAGTCTTCACAGTTTTACATTGAGGAACTTTATTCTCAAATTGTTCCACAGTTTGTAGATGCAGTTTTTTACTGACTGGTGAACCTCTGCCCAGATTTTTATACCCAGTTATGTTACTCATTTGTTACCAATAAACCAAATCAGTTGCAAAATGTTCCTCCAGCTGTTTCTTTTTAGGACCACTTACTTTTCCAGCCTTTTATTACCCCATCACAACTTTTTTGAAAGATTAATTTGTCTTACTTTCAACATTTGATTGGTTTTCTATGTGCTTTATATTGAAGGCAGAATTTTACACAGTCCCAACTTTTTAGAAATGGGGTTAAATATTACGGTCATATTCCGGTTAGCTACACCTGTGTCAGTTATTGTAAACTGCAGATAAAACAGAGAGGAAACTAGTGCCATGTTGGTGGGGCAGTTTACTGCCATAAATGTATTAATTTTACCCTTAGAAGGAAGGGTTTCTGACTAATCACCTTTATCCTCTGGGGAAACAATTCTATCCAGAAAATCAATGCTTCCATCTAAAAGGTTTAATGAAGATTTTCTTTTCATTATTTAAATCATATGGTATGGCCCTTACATACATTTAATTATTCATTCATATGACCAACCATTTAATCGAGGCTGGATTCTATGTCAGCCGACTCTTGACACCCTGAGCAGTTTGCCAGTCCTGCTCAAGGCCAGCACACCCACATCTATTCACACTCACACCTAGGGGCAATCTGGAACAGTCTGTCTTTGGGTGGGTGGCATAGTGGGGTTTAGCACGTCCGCCTCACAGTCAAGAAGGTCCTGAGTTCAAGTCCTGGGTGTTTCTGTGTGGAGTTTGCATGTCTTTCCATGTTTGCGTGGGCTCCCTTTGGGTGCTCTGGTTTCCTCCCACCGTCCAAAGACATGCACATTAGGCTAACTGGCTGTTTCAAATTAGTATCCTGTGTGTGTTTGCCCTGCATTGGCAAACTTTCCAGGGGGGACCCATGACCCTAAAATGAATAAAGTAAAGAAAATGAAATGATACTAATAAATTGTTGTAATCAGTATAGTTTGTAGACAAAAATTAGTTTTTTTTAATTATTGTGATTACAGACAAGCAACCAGGTCATTCCTGGACCAAATGTGCCTTCACCTTCATTCACAATTAATCTTCTTTACCAAGCTTTTCAGAGTTAAGTTGATCTTTATCACCAACACCATCAGAACCATCAGAGAAAAGAAAGAGACAGTAAAGTTGACCCTGTTGATGCTGCTTCTCTATAATCTTTGTCTTCACTGCACGATGAAAGTCGGCCATCCCAAAACATGTAGAGTGCATTAGTAATGATCTCACACAGCTCCTTCTTCAGCTTACAGAACCAGCTACAGAGACACTGATCAGAGATAAAGCACCTCATGCTCTCATATGAGTCGGTTTACACACTCACTAAAGTTTTTCACTAATAGTTCACATTGTTAAAGATGCTAACTATAGATTCTTATTATTTATTACACATAGACATAAACACACCCATCAGGGTTCTGATTGTTTACATGTGTGTTATTACATGTCAAACAGTATTAAAACTGTGTATGTTCATTTTTTGCATGAAAAACATTTCTGTGTGAGAGATTTTACAGATCTGTTCAGCATTACTGCAACAAAAATAAAGTGCTCTTTCACAAATATGTCAAGTAAGCATCTTAAAATCTCATTAATTATTTATTTATTTATTCTAAACCCTTGAGGGACTGATAATGAGAAACACGCATAGATCTGATACCTCATTTGAAATCTATAGAGAAACAGCATAAGCCGGATGAGCATTTTCTTCAGGCATTGTTCTCTCACTGTGGTGGTACTGTCAGCTCACCAGATTTACGCAAAGGTTATGTGTTTAATATCTACAGCATAAGTGCATGCATCATGTATATTGCAGCCCTTACACCTGATACTGGTAGCTGTATTGCAACATTTAACTGGCACAGGGACAAATAAAACTGTTTGAATTAGTTAAAAAATATAATTCCCATGATATCAGCTTTGTTTTCTGGTTATCCTGACTTGATAAGCGACAAAGTGGGTAAAAAAAATAAATAAATAATGTGATGCTCCATTCATCCATCTATCTATTGTCTCAAAATGCTTAATCCTACTAGGGTCATGGGGAGGCTGGAGCCTAGCTGAGCCAACACTGGGCAAAGGCGGGGTACACTTTCAAGAGTTCACCAGTCCACTGCAGGGCCAATACACCCAACCACTCACACTCACACAAAGTGGCAATTAGGAATAGCCAATCAGCTTAATGTGCATGTTTTGTCTGTGGGAAGAAACCGGAGTACTAGGAGGAAACCCACACAAGCCCAGGGAGAACATGCAAACTCCACACAGAAATGCCTTCACTGAGCCCGGGACTTGAACTTTTTCCTGCTGAGAGGCGGTCGGGCTCACCAGTACAACTCCATGCAGCCAATGTGATGGTCAGAAAATGAAATCACTTGCTAACACATTACTTGCTAATTCCAGTAACACCTCATGACAGATTACAAGTATCTGCAGCTACAGTCCTGATTATTGCCCAACAGGAGTTCACTAGAAATGATCAGATGTGTTTTACTCACATTCACCAAATTCTGCACTGGGGTAGTGCTGTGTACTGGTTCATTTAAATACATGTGTGTGTCTGTGAGCATTTACAGTACCTCTACATCTGTGGCTTCTGGCAGCCACATTCCACCAGAGTCCCAAACAAAAATCTATCATAATGTTAGTACAAGTAGGCCAGGGTCTGAGAATGCCATCGAGCTTAGAATGGGAGATAAATATAAATAACTCCCTTTTTTTGCATGTGTGAATATTGTGTGCTTCCTTAAGTTATTTGACCTGAGATGGGTCTTTAGTCTTCATTTGAATATAGCCAGTTTTTTGACAGCTGTTTGGACATTCAGGAAAGTTTATTATACCACCTAGGTCTCAGAACTAAGAAAAGAATGTCTTTAGTTAAGTCAGTGGTAGTAGTTTTTCCCCATTTGAAGGCAATCCAACCTAAAGCCAGTACAGTGAATCTGTGTTCTTTTCTGTGGGAGTGTAAAGGAGGGTAGCAGCTGTACGTTGGATTGAAACACTCAGGTTGCATGTTGAGCACTGCACGATGTCCAACATAAAATTTTTGGCTGGGTAAAATAGCACCCCCTCCAGGTGGTGCACTGGAGAACTGACTATGCTGTTGATGCCAAAGATCGTATTAACAAAAATAGATGATTTGTGAAAAGTGAATTGATATCTTTATACACAGCAAAGAAATGCACTTTTGCCACACAAAATTTCATTATTAATGTCTACACATTTTATCGTAAAAACATCTTTGTAGAAATCTCACCAAGCGGCTTCTTTTAACTAGCTCACTAGCACTAGCTGTCACTGATTGTGAATTTTAGTATAGTAAAATGTAGATATTGACAGAAACACGTTTTATGTGTGAATTGTTCTGTTAAATACAGTAGATTTTATCAGTTTATGGTATTTTGGTTACAACATTATATAGATATAACATTTCCTGGGCTGCACGTTCTCACAGAAGCTTCCATTATTACTTTCATCCTGATCGTCACTCATTTGCCGAGGCTCTTAATCGTACAAGGGTCGTGGGGAGGCTGGAGCCTATCTCAGCCGACACTGGGCGAAGGCGGGGTACACCCTGGACAGCTAGCCAGACCATCGCAGGGCCAACACACACACACACACACACACACACTCACACAACCAATCACACACACACACCTGGGGCAGTTTGGAACAGCCAATTAGCCTAATGAGCATGTCTTTGGACTGTGGAAGGAAACTGGATTACCCAAAGAAAACACACTCAGGCACAAGCAGAACATGCAAACTCCACACAGAAACGCCTGAGCCCGGGACTCATACCCTGGGCCTCTTTTACTTTAATTTGCACGTGTATTCTAAAGGTAATCAGTGTTATCTTCAAATCACACCAGAAGAAAAGGTATTTTCTGACAGAATATTTACTAATAATAATATAATACGATAAAAAAAATACTGATAAATAAATTAAAAATTGCATGGCATTTAGCTTTTAAATGTATTTTGCATGTTAAACCTAAACTTTGTTCCACAGTGTCTTTGCATTTTAAAAATTATTATCCTAATTAAATCAAATATGGGATGTTGCACAGTCAGGGTATACTTTTGGGGTTCACAGTAGCTCAAAAATAAAACTCCTAGTTTTTGTGGTTTCTTGTAAGCAATCAACACCTTATAAGACTAGAATATTTTTGTGAAGTATCAGAGCTACAGGTCTAATGCAACGACATTTCGTTCTGTATACACCTGTATATCTGAATGACAAATAAAGCTAAGTCTAAGTCTAATGGTGTCTAAATTACACTGGGTGAAAGTATAACAGGTACAGGGTCTCTAGAATAAGTACATCTGCTTGTAGTCTTAAAAAGCTTGAGTCGAGGCAACTGCACTTCTTTTTGTGGTTTTGAAGACGTTTCGCTTTTAATCCAAAAAGCTTCGTTAGTTAGAAAAATCTGGTTTAAAGTTCCTGCCTTATATAGTCTGAGGAAAAGAACTCTCAAGTCACATGCAAATCACTGTCCCACACATCCATTCCATCGCTCGTTAGGGTCCTTTGTCCACTAGGGTTGTTTACCTAGTATGCATATGGGGTCGTTTGGTCACCTGAATTAAGGTGTGAAGTGATATGAAACCTCTTGGGAAGGAGATCCAGGGCTGCCTTGTAAGTGCTTGAAAGGTGAAACCTCAAACCGTTTAATGTTGGTTTTTACTTCTTCACATAGATGGCTTCTTTTACTCCTATTTCGAACCATCTCTCTTCCCTGTCCAGAATCTGTACATTGCTGTCCTCAAGTGAGAATCCCTTATCCTTGAGATGTACGTGGATCGCTGAGTCGAAGTGGTGGCTCTCGTGTGTTGCGCCATCCGTTTGTGCAGTTATTGTTTAGTTTCTCATATGTACAGGTCTGAGCGCGCCGCGCTGCACTGGACTGCGTACACAACGCCACTCAGCTTCTCTCAGCTTCACTTCTGCCACATATGGAATGACAACATTTTTCCCCTGCTCTTCTCCTCCTCTCTGTTGGATGTCGTGTTGTTACTTCTGGATTTCTTAGCTGATTTGACAAAAGCCCAGTTTGGATATCCGCAGGTTTGCAGAGCTTTGGTTCAACACACACTCATCAGTACCTGCTTTTTGATTCACACCACCCACTGGAACACAAACTGTCTGTCATCAGAACTCTGCATCACCGGGCTGAAATGATTCCCACCAAGATGAAGGGAAAAGAAAAGGAACAAAAACATGTCAAGAAAGCTCTGCAAACCTGCAGATATCCAAACTGGGCTTTTGTCAAATCAGCAAAGAAATCGAGAAGTAACAACACGACATCCAACAGAGAGGAGGAGAAGAGCAGGGGAAAAATGTTGTCATTCCTTATGTGGCAGGAGTGTCTGAGAAATTTCAAAGGATTTTCTCTAAACATGACATTCCAGTAAATTTTAAACCCAACACCACCCTCAGACAAAAACTGGTTTACCCCAAGGACAAAACTTCCAAATAGAAGCTGAGCGGCCTTGTGTATGCAGTCCAGTGCAGCGAGGAGCGCTCAGACCTGTACATAGGAGAAACTAAACAACAATTGCACAAAAGGAAGGCGCAACACAGGAGAGCCACCTCTTCAGGTCAATTAGCCTAATGTACATGTCTTTGAACTGTGGGAGGAAACTGGAGTACCCAGAGAAAGCCCAAACAGGCATTGGAAGAGCATGCAAACTCCACACACATAAACACCTGACGCAGAGACTTGAACCCAGGACCTTCTTGCTGTGAGGTGGACGTGCTAACCACTACGCCGCTGTGCTACACCGAATACTAAATACATATGGCAAAAAGTTTGGTTTTATTTAGACACACACACACACACACACACACACACACTAAACTTTTGCTTCTGTTGCTGAACATTTTTGTGTAATTGCACTTGATTGGACAGGGTGTACCTAGTCTTTTAGTTTCTCCTCCAAATTCATTTTGAAGAAAAAGAGCAATAAATAAACCAGTTTGTTGATGGAGATTACACCTGTGGCTCAGTCTGTACCAAGAGTGCTGATAACGTATTACTTTTGATCAGTGAAGTGGACTAAAAAATTCCCTCAGTGCACACAATATCTCATAGGTTTTTCACTCTGTGTAATCACCTGCATGCCTGTCGCTAATTCATGCTTTATTTTTATATTTGTTTTTATTCTTTGAATGACAGGGGCACTTAGTCCCATAAGTTCATTTACGTGAGTGGCCCCTGGAAGTGATCCAAGGAAGCAAGGAAGGAACAGAGGATGTGCCAGTTAGGGAATCACACTCCTCAATCTCCAATTAAAAGTATGTTGTATGGTTCAGGAGGGACTTCATTCAGTCGTTCACGAGTAACAGGCTTTCTCTTACACAGCTTGCTGAGTGCTCATGGGTGTGTATGTTAGTCCAGTCTACAGTCTCGGGGACTTCGTGGATTTGGAGATGATCTATGATTGTGAGCATTTGTTATGGGAGGTATTGCAGGTGTATAGGGCTCCTGGGTTGCTATTTTTTGTGATCGGCTCTCTATATGAGAACAGTGAGAGTTGTGTCTGCAGTCTTGGCATTAAGTCAGTCATTTAAAGTTCGTGATGGACTCAGTATTGTATCCTTCTGCACTTCAGTTCATGGTTTTCATGGACAGGATAAAGATGCAGCCAAGGTTGGGGAGGTGTATGTTACATAAGGTAAGAGGTAATACTCATTTTATATGCAGATGATGTTCTCTTGGTAACAAATAGCATGGACCTCCAACAAACACTCAAACACTGTTAAGTGCAAAGCAACTAAGATGAAAACCTCCGGCTCTAAGCAGAGGCCATGGTGGTATCCTGAAACAAGTTTGGACGTTTAGACCGGAGAAGATCAAGTATCTTCTAATCTTATTCATCATAGCATTCATGCGTAACAGGACAGTTTAGCGGCACAGTCATGGTGCTAATCTTCTGGTAAAGCAGGAACTCGGTTTATGGACAAAGTGCTCCACATTTCTATTCTCATTTATGATCATAAACTCTGATTGTTTATATAAAGAATGCAGTAGCTACAACAGGCACTCCATATGACCTGAACCTGTGTGTGGGGTGGCTAATTTGCATATTTGACCTTTGACCTTCGCACAGTGACCTTGAACATATAAAGTTTGTCCAGGCCATTGCTCGGCTCATATGCATGATAGCTCTCTGAACTTTTGCATAGGCACTCCCTATAACCTAAGCCTGTGCGTGAGGTAGCTAATATTAATAACTTATTTAATAAGGTGCTGATTAGGTGATAACCTGAACCAAATCTTATTTAATAAGAGAAAAGATCAGAATTTCATCTTTCATACTGCATCTTTATATCCAACTTATATCGCCCAAAAATTAATTTTGATGCTGTTTGTGGAATAATATACATTGCACAAACAGAAGGTGTAAAATTTTTAATACTGTTTTAAGAATATTTTTGAATAGAATATTACCTGAGAATATCACCTGCCAGTGCTGAAAGATAATTAAAATTGGTAATAGTTCTTAAAATAAGAAATATATTCTTCAAACAATATTTTTTACAAGTGTACTTATCTTACTGTGCTGGCAGATAATTTAATTTGACACTGTGATGGACTGGCGAGCTATTCAGGGTTTACCCTTTTTTCGCCCAGAGTTGGCTGAGATAATCCACATTTCTATTCTCATTTATGATCATGAACTCTGATTGTTTATATAAAGAATGCAGTAGCTAGAACAGGTTGCGTTGCATGGTTGCTGGACTTACTCTCCATGCTAGGTTAAGGCAAGCCAACAGTAGACATGCAAAGGATGATGTTAGATGTTACTTTCATTTAAGATAACAGAATATTTCCCCTTATTACTATCCATTCTTCTATTCATCCATTTTCAAAACCGCTTAATCCTATTAGGGTTGCAGGGAGGCTGGAGCCTATCTCAGCCAACATTGGGTGAAGGTGGGGTACAATCTGAACAGCTCACCAGTCCATCAAAAGACCAACACACACAAAGACATTCACACTCACACCTATGGACAATTTGAAACAGCCAATTAGAGTAACGTGCATGTCTTTGGACAGTGGGAGGAAAGTATCACCAAAGTAAAGGAATCCATGCAATCATGTGGAGGACATGCAAGCACCAGAGCCCGGGACTCGAACCCAGCAGCTTCTTGCTGTGAGGTGGATGTATTTATCACTACACCACCATGTCACCCATTTTGCTATTTAGCTAGAACAATACATTAGATATGTTGGGTTTTTTACACTCAAGCCTACTGGCACATCAGAGCCGGAGCTTATCCTGGTGTCTGTAGCGTGAAGTGACTAGGAGTTCACTCTGTTCACTTCAATCTGGATGGGACGCTAGTATTTTTACTGGTAACCATTTATACCGCTGGGTGTACAGAAGCACACTTTTGGTTAAGACCTTGCCCATGGGTCTTGCCTTTGGGGTTCTAACAGGGATTCGAACCCATGACCTCTCGATCATAAGCCTAGCACCCTAACCTTTTTTTTTATCAGTGTGAAAAGATGTGGAGTAAACCGTCTGAGTCAGAGGCAGAGTTCGAATGCAGGGACAGTGGAGAGATTGCCATTACTGAGGTGAGAGATGAAAGATATCTGAGAGCTTGGAATAAAATGTGATGCAGACGGTCTATTCAGAATTTTATGGAACCTCATTTATTTGAAAATGGTCAGCTCAGTATATTATTTTTAGTTGAACCGTCCTCGGCTCTGCTCACTTTCAAACTGCAAATACACAGTGCACACTCAAATCAACATTCATTTTGTGTGCATAGGCCATGTATACTGTTTATATGTGTGGGTCAGTGGGTTTTTATGTCCTGATGTCCCAGACTGGTATTACAATTGTAATACTTGCTAAAATGTGCTATAATGCAGGAAATGGTGATGTCAGTGTATGAAAGTATCATCAGGGTTAATATTTTTGTTGTTGTTTTGTTGGTTTTTTTGATCTGTTTTGTTTTTGTTATGAAAAGAGATAACAGTCACAATAGGCAGAGTTTGTTTTTCATTAATTGGAACCTGGAAAAAGCTGTAATTAACGTTTTTCTTGGATCAGGATCAAGGTTGCAGTGGATAATGAAAGCAGAATCTAACTGATCATTCTGTACACAGATGCAACTACTGAAGTAAAACCTTTAATATGTGCCTAAATACATCAAAGTCCTGCAAACTAAATGGTGAAGTTGTGATGTCTCATTATGATTCTCACAGCCTCTTCTATTTAATACCCTATTTACACCTCGTACTGATTTTTCACTGGCCTTAGGGCACCAGAGATCATTCAGAGTAATAGTGGTTATTCCTATCCTTACACTAATGAACACATGGATGTGTTAACCAACTCTTATAGAACAGGCTGAATAGGGATGCAGGTCCAGGTTAATATTAATAATAAAATCCAAAAGAGGGCAATTTTAAATGTAAAGGTTAGGAACAGTCAAGGTTATGCAATGGTCAGGCATATGAGCAAATGATATACAGCGTTGGAAAAAATTAGGATGCAACTCCAGTTTTACCCCTCAGCCAGTGATGGCTGGAGGGGTATTGTCGTTGGCTAGGCGGTGCAGCAACGTGACAATAACAGCTTTCTGAAATTTTGCATAGGCACTCCCTATGACCTGAACCTGTGCGTGGGGTAGCTAATTTGCATATGTGACCTTTGACCTTGGCACAGTGCCCTTGGACATATAAAGTTTGTCCGGGCCATTGCTCGGCTCATATGCATAATAGCTTTCTGAAATTTTGCATAGGCACTCCCTATGATCTAAACTTGTGCATGGGTTACCAAATTTGCATTTGTGACCTTTGGCATTGGAACATGGCGGCAGAGTGATAATAACTTTGTCCGGGCCATTGCTCGGCTGGTGCACATGCCAGCTTTCTGAAATTTTGCATAGGCACTTCCTATGACCTAAACCTGTGTGTGGGGTAGCTAATTTGCATATGTGACCTTTGACCTTCGTACAGTGACCTTGAACATATAAAGTTTGTCCGGGCCATTGCTTGGCTCATATGCATGATAGCTTTCTGAACTTTTGCATAGGCACTCCCTATAACCTAAACTTGTGTGTGAGGTAGCTAATTTGCATATGTGATCTTTGACCTTGGCACAGTGACCTTGAACAAATAGTTTTTCCGGGCCATTGCGCGGCTCGCATGACAGCCCTCTGAAATTTTGCATAGGCACTCCCTATGACCTAAACCTGTGTGTAGGGTGGCTAATAACATGTTAATTGTCTGAAACTGTTCATATGGGGGATGGCTTTTGTCCTCTGTGTGCTTGAGGCGTCCTGGCTGAGGGGTTAGGACGTTCTATAGAACGGCTATTTTTTAAATCAGCATCTCAGTGTATGGCGGCCATTTCAGTCCAGTGTCTCTGGTGGAAGTTCAAGACAAGTACACCTCATTTAACTCATTTAATAAGGTGCTGATTAGGTGATCACCTGAACCAAATCTTATTTAATGAGAGAAAAGATCAGTATTTCATCTTTCATACTGCATCTTTATATCCATCTTATATCGCCCAAAAATTAATTTTGATGTTGTTTGTGGAATAATATACATTGCAAAAACAGAAGGTGTAAAATTTTTAATACTGTTTTAAGAATATTTTTGAATAGACTTATCTTACTGTGCTGGCAGATAATTTCATGTGACACTGTGATGGACTGGCGAGCTGTTCAGGGTTTACCTGATAAGCGCTAGCCTCTCCGTAATTCTAATAGAATTAAGAAGTTCGTCAAATGAATAAATGCAAAAAAATGGGAATTTGACTTTGTGATACAGCGCAGTAAAAATTGCCATTAAGAAATTATTGCAAAACATTTTTTTAAGGAAAACATGAACACAAACAACATAAATCTTAGAAACCTAAACATGAATTATGATCTCAAGTCAAAAAAAGCCTACAGGATACTTGGTGTAATAGCAACATTGCCAGAGAGGGGAGGAAAGCCCAAGGTGTGGAGCGTCCTCCATGGAACCAGGAGGAGAGAGACATCGAATATGAGGTGAAAGGGTGGAGCAACATTCTCCATGAAGCAAAGGAGGTGAAGATGTCCTCAACAAAGAAAGAGCAGGGAGCAATCTGTAGTATATCAAGAGGGGGTGCAAAGGAGGTGAAGACGACCTCAACAAAGAAAGGGGGAGCAGCACAGAAGAACAAAGAGAAGGAACAACACCCTTAGAGTGGAGCAATGAGGTGGACCAACATTCACAGCTTAGCAAGAAGGCGGAGCAATGGCCAACATGGACTCGAGTAACGTAGTGACATCATAAATGGAGCAGGGAAACAGAGCTTTAATGGTGTCTTCTGTAGGACAGATGAATAGAGGGATGGTTTCAACATGGTTGGGGGACCCTCTTCATGGCTTAAGCCATTCCAGCATGGTGCTGACCCATTCAGTTTACCCCTCCTCTTGCCCCATTAGGCAGTTCCTTTCATGGAGCTTCTGATGGAACAAAAAAAGGATTAGTAGCAGAGGTGGATGCAGTTGCAGATTGTTTATTATTGCTAACAACACAAATAAATTTGAGAAACAAACATGAACTGCAATCTCATGGCAAAAATATACATGGACTAGAGTCTACTCTCAACAGCACACAATAAAGACTAGACAGGGCATATCTGCTACAGTGACATATCCAAAGTAAATAGACTCCATCATATTTTAGAGATTTATACACAGATATACATATAGAGAGTTACCAAGTCCCTCACAGCAGTACTCTGACTCACTTGGAGTTTCCCTGTAGCATCATTTTCTTTACAGCAGAGATAATTGCTGCAGAGACACAATCTATCCATACTTGTTTAAGAAAGGGTTCGATGTACAAGTTGTTGTAAAACAATAGAAATATCCACTTATTTTGCCGATTTTCAAACCACTTTTGTGATTGCTCAGGGTATTTCCTTATTATCCATATTCGGTATCAGAATACTCTATACTTTCATATAATGGTAAACCAATGAGACGCCTCAAAACAGACATGACTCGGTGTAAATGGAACTTATCTGTTGCTAGGAAGATGCTTGAGAGCCGGATTCATTTATTGTTTGAGTTCAAGTACCATTGTTTTAATTATAAGAAAAACTATTTTTAAAGTAATTTTTCAAAAAAATAAAAAATAAATAAAAATAACTTTTTCAGTAGTTTGTAAAAAAAAAAGAAAAGAAAAAAAAAAAAACTTTTTCCAGTAGCTTTCATAAACTTTTTTTCAGTACCTTTAAAATAAAGCTACTAAAAAGTTGTTTTTCTCATAATTAAGACAATGGTACTTATCTGTTTTTGAACTCAAACTCTTCAACTATAATTGCTATTTTCTCAAAAGTAGCATTTCCTGATTAGCAACATACAAAGTGATGTAACTCAGTCCATTTTCATGCTATAATCATGTATTATACATAATTCTTAAAACATTCAATTCTCTTTCCACATATATGAATATCTCAGTATCTCACATGTCTTACTTAATCCGTATTATGCTGGAGCGGGTCACATACAGATGAGTTTCACAAATAAGACTCTTTCATGGGGGGTGTATTTACTTCTGATATGTCTCTGTAGTGCAGTGTGATCTAGGCACAAGCAATCAGGTGATGTGCAGGAGCTGATGGGAATCATAGTAATGCACTATATTCAGCATGGTATGAGCAAGGATATGCAACCAAATATTATGTGTTATTTATTTTCATTTACTTTAGAATTATCTGTTTCTATGTTTTCCTTACCTAAAAATTAGGTGGTGCCAAAGATAAGTTTTAAACAAGCTGTTGTCTCATATTCATCTTTTGAGCTCAAGCACAAATGTTTTTAATGTAACAAAAAATACTTAATAATAATTTTAAAGGGACCCTTTACTCTTTTTTAGACACATAAACACACAATGACTGTGGATACGGTGAAATTTTGTCCACCTGAATTTAATATCATTTGACACGGTGGGGCATTTTTCAGCACATCTACCTAGCAGCAAGAAGGTCCTCGGTTTGAGTCCCGGGCTTGGTGAGGGCGTTTCTGTGTGGAGTTTGCATGTCTCCTGGTAACCCAGTTTCCTCCTACAGTCCAAAGACCTGCACAATAGGCTAATTGGCTGTTCCAAATTGCCCCGAGGTGTGAGTGTAAATGATTATGTGTTTTTTGCCCCTGCGATGGTCGGATGAGCTGTTCAGGGTGTATCCCGCCTTCAACCAGTGTCGACTGAGATAGGTTCCAGCCTCCCTGCAACTTTAGTAGGAATAAGCGGTTTGGCAAATGATTGAGTGAGTGAGAGTGAATTTAATTTCCGTTATCAGATATCAGATTTAACTTAAAATATCTTTTAGAACAGCCAGGTGGGAAGGTGTTGTTAATTCCTTTCCTGCCTGTGGATGTTCCAAGTACATGGTGAGACAGCTGAAAAAAAAAATCTCTAGCATCCATCTGTTACTGATAGAGTGCCTGGATTGGTATTGGTGCTGAATATTTCACACATGTGCAAACTTAGAATCAAGAGCCACGTGCAGAAACCATGCTATTTTGGCTATTTTTGGAAATTTTGTTTTTCAATTGGCATCAAATTTGCAGAAAAAAAACTCCACAGATTCCGTTACCAGAATATTTCACCATGCTTACGGTAACATCAAGTGATTCAGTCTTTGTTATTACACACTGGAAGCGATTCATTCATCGCCTGGATGTTAGAGGCTCGTATTGCCTAGTTAACCTTCTTGTGAGCCAAAAATGTGAACCGTATCTGGAACAGTTTGTTACAAAACCACAAATATATCTGTGGTAGGTACAACGCTTCACTTCATCGGTGACCATTCCTCCCATTTACTTTATTTTAGGTAATAGATCACACAGTTTACAGATCAACTCTTGTCAACACTTTATCTTGTTAACTGTAGAGATTTCTAGAGAGCACAGTAACTGGCTACATCACTAATTCTTCCTATCAATACCAGAAAATATTTATAAATAACATGCTGTAGTTTAAACCTCATTAGGGTCACATCCAGATAATACTTAGCAGATGCAGGATCAAAACTTTTTTTTCTCATTGCTGTAAGCACAATTAAATAATATACAGCTCTAAGTATTTTCGTCTTGATGTATAGTTGTGGCTCAGGGTTGTGAATAAGCATGATGCAACAAATTCTCATTTTCCACTTGTAAAGTGATGTAATGTGGTTCTTGAGGTCTTCTCTGTGTGGCAACTGTGAAGCCTCATTAGTTACTCTAAAAGTGGTACACAAGTAGGTCTGATGGGCTTAGCTCTCCTGATTTCTGTAGCGTGAAGTAACTAGGAGTCCACAACTTCACCAAAGGCAAGGTGAATGTCACTGAATAGTCCCCAACATGGAACATCGAGGGGATAAATTAGTGACATTCACAGAGCCTAAGGCAAATAACTGTTTTAGCATCTACTACATGGGAACCAAATCAAAGAAGTGAACTAAATCAAGATATATATATA
>JBCNYH010000006.1:27616699-27634509 GCA_039654325.1 Tandanus tandanus
AAAGAAGTCCAGTTGCCTCGACTCAAGCTTTTTAGGATTATTATGACCTGGATGATTGAGAATCTACACCAACATATTGCAGAGAACGTTGTGAATTTACCCTGAACCCTATAATTGGGGACCTGTAAAAAAAAAATTTTTTATTAAAAAAAAAAAGACTTTTGTTCTATTTATTACTAGAAACAGTTTTAAATTGTTAAAAGGCGTGTTCTTTAAGAGCAGCAGGGACAGAAAAGATTCCAAAAAAGACTCCCTGCTGTGTCCCTGTGGCTTGTTCTCAACGTAAATACAGCTGGAATCTTCTGGTTTATGTGCAGTATGGTCCATCTCACTGGAGCCTCAGAAGTTTATTAAAGTGCCATGTGGAAAGGATTACTCATGAGTTCATGTATAGTGGAGAACCAAGTGGGAAAAATTAACAAGCAGCTCATGTGAAGAAGTAACGCTATGAATAGTTTCTCACACTATATACACAGACACACTCACTCACTTGCTGAATCCTACTAGAGTCACGGGGAGGCTGGAGCCTATCTCAGCCACCGCTGGGCAAAGGCAGGGTACACACTGAACAGCTCTCCAGACAGGGCAGAGACACACTCAACCATTCACACTCACACAACCAGTCACAATCACACTCACACCTAGGAGCAATTTGGAACATCCAATCAGCCTAATGTGCATGTCTATGGAATGTGGGAGGAAACCGGAGTACTTGGAGGAAACACACGCACACATGGGGAGTACATGCAAACTCCACACAGAAACACCTGAGTCTGGGACTCGAACCTATGACCTTGTTGCTGTGAGGTAGATGTGGTAACCACTATACCATCACACAGCCCCATATATTGTATGATATTAAACAAGATATGGAGTAAACAAAATAAATAAAGAAAAGAAATAATAATGAAATCACAACACTATATATTTATATATATATGTCTATTTCAAGCAGAAGAATAATGATGAAACTAAAAATGTTAATTTTTTTAATGTTGACTTATTTTATTGTTGAAGTTTCAACTAAGATATTCAGCAGCAATAAAGATGAAAAGAAATAGCAAATCTGATATCCTCCATACTCTAAGCAGCTATTTGTTTCTGTGACATTTTAATTTGCTGGTCATAAAAGAGGCTCTTTATATTCTGCCTAAATCTTTTTTTTTTTTAACCCATAATACTCATTTAACTTTTAACATGACAATGTTTCTTGTGATAAAAAAAATCCTCTATGTAGTCTCTGCTCTGGTTCTGGCTGATTGCCCACTTTTTAATTTATTTATAAATAAATTTTCTCCCCTAATTTAGTCGTATCTAATTTCCACCTGTCAAATATTGCCTTCCCTATCACACAACCACCACCAACCAGGGAGGGACCCCCTCCGTGACATGCAATGCTGCCACCCGCCTCTTTTTGAACTGCTGCGCATGCATATTTGGAGGCAGTCTAACATAATCTGAGGGAAAGCGCTATCCGCCCCCTTGTATGAATGAGCTCACAGATGCCTATGATTGGCTGGTGATCGCTGTGAGTGACAGGGAAGTGAGTGTATGCCATCCCTCCCTCCCGTGAGAGCTCGGCCAATTAGCTCCCATGGACTCCCGGTCACAGATGGCTGTGGCATCAACCCGGATTCGAACTTGCGATCTCTGGGTCTCATTGTCCAGCCTGTTAAAAAAGAAAAGTGAATACATGCAGACAAATATTAAATATCTGAAAACATCCTTATGATCAAGAGGTTGTAAGTTTGAATTCCTGTTAGACCCCAGCATACTAAGACCTCGGGCAAGGTCTTAACCACAATTGTGCCTCTGTCCACCCAGCAGTATAAATGGGTGCCAGTAAAAATCCTGGGAAAGTAACCTGCGATGGACTAGAATCCCACCCAGGAGGAGATGAACTCCTAGTCACTTCACCCTACACAAACAGGAATAAGCTCCGGCTCTGATGAGCCCGTAGGTTCTAGGATAAAAAGCCCAGCAGACTTTACCTTACTGGGGGGGTTTACTTTACTGAGACAGTTAGCACACCATTGCCTTATCTGCACCGAACTGTAAAACATTTTATATTGCTTGGACACAAAATGCATTAAGTGAACATTTATTAATTTGTCAAACCGCTTAATCCTACAAGGGTTGCAGGGAGGCTGGAGCCTATCTCAGAAAACTCTGGGCAAGGGCTATCCAGACCATCACAGAGTCAACACACACACACACACACACACACACACACACACACACACACACACACACACACAAAACCATTCACCTATACACTTACACCTAGGAACAATTTGAAAAATTGAAGCCAATAATGAAACGTTGGGCTAACATTGTTTATAAAATTCAATCTCATGTCTGCTGTTGGTTGTACCACTAAAAATACATTTACCTGTTAAGGTTTATAGTCATATATGTATAGTTTTCAAGGTGACTAAAAAGTACAGATCCTTAACATTGGGAATTTTTTAGCAATAACAAAGGTTGAAGGACTATTTATAAAAAAGAAAGAAAGAAAGAATTGATGAAGCCAGTTAAACATGCTGTGAGCTGAAAACTGAACCTCAGTAGATGTGTGTGAGTTAATATGTGTATTTTCATATTCTTTGTCCCTTAGAAGTTAATGACGTTTAATCAGTTCTATCCAGTGCACAAAATAAGAGGCCATACAGGATTAATCCACATTCCTCTAGTGTGTCTTGGGTCACTGGTTCTTTTCTGTCATATAAACCTGATCTAATTATATTTCTAAATTAAATCAGTGTTTTAGGATCAAATATATCTCTATATTCGAGGCCAAAGAAGCAGCAAATACATTTACTGAAGCTGATCAGAGAACAGAGGAGCTTTAGAAAGGTATGGTGATGAACACTCAGGTGTCTCTTGCCATGAAAGAAAGATATCTGCTTAAACAATCAGTAGACGAACCTAGTGATTAAAAGATAAAGTTTTTTCCATTTAAGCTTTTTTGACTAGTCGAAACATGCCATCATATTCAATTCATTAATTGTTTAAGTCCCAAAAAATCCTATACTTGTATCACACACACACACACACACACACACACACACACACACACACAAACACAAACATATGTTTATCTTCCTATCCTTGAGAAGGGATTCTATTAATTATGAAAGCAGGTGGTGTCATTATTGAAGGGAAGTTAAACCCAAATTTACATTTTGTTATTACAACCTTCGTGAAGAAAAAAAAAAGATGAGTAATAAATCCTCACACAGGGGGCGCAATTGTACTGCGAGAGGTCACACGTGATTCACTTCGCAGACACTGTAAACACGGAAGGGATGTACACACATGAACAATGAACTGCGTATTTCCCAAACGTTTTTGTATGTTTTATTTTATAATGATGTTTTATTGTATTCAGTAGTTCAGTACTTTATATCTGATTTGTTATTTTGATATCTGTATACTTTTATTTTTGCTATTATGTTGCCTGATATGAACTGATGTATCTATGATTTCTCACACTTGCGAGAGTGAAACAGTCTACAAATGGTGGCCTTTTCCAGCAGGCTAATGCAAACTATAGAACAGACTTTAGCAGATTGCAACTTCAAAAAAAAAATAAGTGAAAACCACCTGATCATGAAAACTTTACATATTTCAGGGTAACAGGACAGTTTGAAAAGCATTTAATTTAATTTCACTTTAATGCAGTTCTGCGATAGCCTGGCGAGCTGTTCAGGGTGTACCCTGCCCTCGCGCAGAGTCAGCTGAGATGGGTGCCAGCCTCCCTGCGACCCTAATTAGGATTAAACGGTTCAGAAAATGAATGAATGAATGAGTTTAATGCAGCTTTAGTTTTGAGTCAGATATTCCTATCCTTGTGGAGACACAAATAGTCCCCACAAACATGCGTGCACAAACACATGCATTTGATTAATGACCTTCACAAGTTGATAAGTCAGAGGGGTTTTGTTGGGTGGTTTTGTTTTGTTTTGTTTGGTTTTTTTGTCAAAGCAGAAGGGGGACCCAGACAGTTTATTTTACACAACATGTCAACAACCTTGAAGATATAAAATAGTTATTGTGCATCAAATATTTACAAAGAACAAAAAATGTAACTATTCAATCCCCCAAATTACAGATATAATTACAGCTACAAGTCTCTCAGGGAGTCTCTCTAAGCTTGACACATCTAAGCACTGCGGTTTTCGCTCAGTCCTTGAAGCAAAGCTACATATGCATACTTTTCTTTTATTTTTATTTTTTAATGACTGAATCAAATGAATTCACTAAACCATTCCATATGGTCTGAAGTTCATTCATGCTATGCAAAAGGCCAAAAAAAAAAAGAATTTGTGACACCTTTCAATTTTCCTGAAAAATTGGTATTTTCAGTGTTTTTGTTTATTAACCAAACTTATAATTCAATATACTTGTCGGAATTATTTTTTTGGTTCTCATTGCCTACAATAGCATTGTTCAATACATTTTCACCAAAAAATTATAGAGAAAAAGATAAATTTTTTACTTCTTTTTATTAGGAGCCCTTTTAGACAAAAGTGGTGGTGTATCATCTTCACTGTACACTACTGTATATTATGTGAATTCCTGTATTTATATTATGTGAATAATTAACCTGTGAGTAGGATGTGCTAAAGGGCTCCAGTAGAGAGTGCTAAAGGGCTGTGTGTGCGTGTGTGTGTGTGTGTGTGTGTGTGTGTGTGTGTGTGTGTGTGTGTGTGTGTGTGTGTGTGTGTGTGTGTGTGTAAGAAAGACTGTATTGAGATGTGTGTACAACTCTCAGTTACTAAGAGAACATTCTCAGTGTCTCATCAATAAACTGTTAAACAGAAAGCAGAGGCATTCATGGAGAATTTTCTCTTGTATCTGCATTTTCTAATCCTTTTGACCCTGATCACCATCACATTTTTATTTCAGTGTTGAAAATTCTATTCAAAATCAACTGAACATTGAAAGTGAGTACATGCTTAGAAAAGTGAGAACCTGTAAGGATAATTCAGTTGTCCCTGAAGATTCTATGCTGTGTAACATTTTTAGAGGCTTAGAACTTAATAAAGCAATAAAAGCTTAAACCTTGAGCTTGATACAAAAAAGTTTTAACCTTTTTATTAGAGGGTACTCACATTCAGAATGCATGGAATAAAGAAAAATCGGTCTGTGTTTCCCAATAACAGCAAATTTCAATGTCTTTTATTTCTCGTATCACAGTAATTTGCACAAACAATTAAAAAATATATAATAATAAAAAAATAACATAATATTGTGCTCAGTTAACATTTATATTTAATGCTGTGATAGGTGACTCTATAGCACCACTCACCTGCCTCTCTCTTTTATTGCTTGGGACCTCAGTATACTATCTGTTGCAGTTTTGCTTGAGCAGATCAACAGACTGTGGTCACTGTTGTCTAATTCTCCTCTTCATGATAGACCACTCAACCACACTACGAAGCCTGATGGAGCTCATGAAGAATGAGGTCTGGCATTGTCCTGCTGAAATTAGCATGGACTTCCCAGGAAGAGATGTTCTCTTGCTACCAACATAAGTCTCTATACATCCAGATATATGGCTCCATATCAATCGTAATTTCACATACCTTAAACTCACCCATGCCATGGGCACTGATGCACCCCTATACCATCACTTTCCCATGATAACCTGAATTTTTATTTTCATCTTTGGTACACAGAACTCGACATCCACTTTCCCAAAAAACAAGTTAAATTATTGATTCATCTGACCACAGCACACAGTTCCAGTGTCTTTTGAGACATCTGAGATGAGCTTGGGCCCAGAGAACTGTATGGTATGTCTGCATAGAATTGATATATGACTTCCTCCTTGCGTAATACACTCGACCCTCGAGTCTACGGACCCCGGTTTAACGGATATCGGAAGCTGCGGACAAAGTCTGAATTAGCCGAATCTGTCCGGGAGGGCTCAACGGTCGGCAAGGGCAGACGCGAGCCACTGTTTTGATAGTCAGCCGTTAGTTGTATATACATATATAGCATTTTTTCCTATTTTTCCAGAATGAAATTTTTGTTATTACCCACTTCTGAACCATTCTCGGAAGCTACAGACAATCAGCAAAACTTGACCAGTGCTCCCCTTTTTGTCCGTTAAATCGAAGGTCGAGTGTACAGTTTCAGGTCGCATCTATAGGTACAGTAGCAGACTGTGTTAAATGAAAATGGTTTTCCAAAATGTTCTCAAGCCTATGTGGCTATATTCTTCACAGTAGCGTGATGGTTTCTCAGGTAGTACTGCATGAGGGCTTGAAGGTCACACACATCCAACAGGGGTTTTTGAACTTACTCCTCGATTATATGGGGCATCCATTTCACAAAAACAGAATAAAGAGTATTATTCATTCATTTTCTGAACCACTTAATCCTAATTAGAGTCACGGGGAGGTCCATCTCCCCGACTCTGGTTGAGGGCAGAGTACACCCTGGACAGCTCGCCAGGCCATCGCAGGGCATTAACACGCTGACAGCAATGCAGCCTACTCTTTACGAATGACAATAATGGTTATTTCACATGCCTCTCACCACAGACAGTGAGAGACATGACTGGCCTTTGATAACCCAGTTAGCTGCACTGGGGGGACAGCAGTGACAGCCCGGTGATAGTGGAGCTTGAACCCCCGACCTTCGGATCTAAAGAGTATTATATTAAAAGTAATTTGTTAGAAAAAATACATCAATATAAACATGTGATTTGAATTCAATCAGCACAGACCATCTCACAATTCACTTTCTTCTGAGACTTGGCCAGTAATTCATAATATGAAAGTTTCAGATTTAAACTCTAATATTTAAAATTATGTGAATTTTAAATAAAATATTATTGACTTAACTAAGCAGTTGACACACTGATCTATTTTAGGGGTTTTACAAATTTTGTCTGCCAGTGTAAACAGCAAGTAATGCCATCTATCAGCCTGTGGATAACCATTTGCCATATGTTTTCTTTTTGATTTTGCTACTGTGTAATACTGAACAGATAAAGCATATCATTATAGAGCAGCACCTGCAGCCATCGGCAAGGGAGTGACATTTAAACCATATACTTATGTACTTATGTACTGGAGGCTTCCTCATACTTCTGCTCAGACTTGTACATTTGCTTTCCTGGTCTGAATCTGTGCTGCATTTAACCACATTCTGATAAAAGAAAATGTTAGATTTCGGCATTCCATAGACTCCTCATTCTGTGTCTGTCGATTCATCTCCTTGCTGTAGGTAAAATATATGAAGGTTATAGGCCAGTCTGCTTTCACACAAAACTTTTTGAAAATCTCAGCACATTTCTCTTGTAATTCTATGGGAAATAGTCACAAGGTGGCAAAAAGTGTCCATTTTAACATTACAATACAAAGTTCAAAAGTTGAACTTTTTTAAAGCAGAAGCAGGCCACCTCTTTTCCATAGTTGAATTGAATGTTGAAAAAGAAATATTATTAAAATAATAGTTGTAATAATGAGCAACAGTACACTGGGTTTGTGACTGGGTTTGGCAACTTTTTAGTTCCATTTAGCAAATAGTGTATTGACTTATTCAGCACACATTACTGATTGTATAGAACTCGATGTGGCTCTTAAGATCAAATCACATCAGCTGTTATATGAGTTTAGAAAGCAGCTTTGCTCACTTCTCAGTGTAACACCTGAGTTATGACTGCACAATTAAACACTTCCCATCTGGTTCCACCTGACCAGTCACCGATCCACTGTTTGTCTCACACTTGCCAAAGTCCTTGATTTTAAATTATCTTTTTGGATACATTGCTTTTTATGAATAAATGTTTTCCTCCATGGCAATTGCATAGATTTTTGGACTCAGATCTAGTCATACGTTAAGCGACACGGCACTGCCACATTCTGAAAAGACGAGTCTTGGCCCAGAAAATATAGCCATTACAGCACATCACATCTTAAAGGGAAATTAAACCCAAACTTAATAAAAGCTCGCATACATCGCATACGTCTTTGCACATCAAAACTCACTATTGTTATTACAAGCTTCTTTGTGAAGGAAAAAAAAAAACAAGTAATAAATCCGTACACAGTGGGGCGACAATGTACTGCAAAAATTTGCACGTTTCATATGTGTGTGACGGTAAATCCAGAAGTAATCTGCATATGAATGAACAGTGGGTTATACTATTTGAAGTGAAAAAAAAAAAAAGAAAGTCCTACCGCACTCTTTCACAATGAATGTCCAAAGTCAATGAGTATTGCAATGGGGAAGAATGGATGTGGATGACTGTTCCGAAGGTGGATTGCAACCAGAGTGGAGACGTGGATGGATGACAGCAGAAGGTGATACAGGAACGAGGACTGGGGGCCCACCTGAAGGACTCTAAAAAAAAACAGCCTGGAAATCGATTGTTCACAGGTTGTCCGATTTGAAGTCACAGCTCCTCACTCGTCTCTTATATGTCAGTGTTTTCTTTATCTGGCAGATTTCTAACTTATGATTTAGTTTTTATCAGTTCAATTGTAGTATTTCTCTCTTCGGCATCCACACAAACCATACATGCAGCGGGTGGGAAGGGAACACGCAGAGATAGGTATCGAGGTAAGATGACCACACCTAGCATCTTTTGCGCACTGAAGCAGAGCGTAAAATGCCTCTCTACTACCACCTTGTGGTTAGCTTAAAACATTGTTGTACCTTGTGGAACCCTGATTTAAGAGCAAATACATGGAGTGCAACTTAATAGTCATGTAGAGAAATAACCTGGTGTTAAACTCTCCTGATTACATTAAGGACCTTTGACCTTTGTCCTTTATTCTATCCATAATTGGAGTGTTCCAGTTGATACCTAGATAATTGTTTTACTAGAAGTCCTGTTCTTGTAATTTTCTCTTTTACTTGCCCCTTCCCATAGAAACACATCACATATGTTTGCATTGCAAAGTCTAGCCATGACTTTTATGGCTAATCCTTGCTATCTATTTAAAGCTTTCATTTAAAATGGGAAAGAATGGGGGAAAGAGTTCAGGTCAGACTAGAGTTTCTATTCACAACCTCTGTAAATAAAACGACATCTTTTGACCAGATGTAATTTCATTTTGTCATTTGGACCTTTTTCTCCCTGAACCAAGCTGACAGGTCTTGCATATTCATCTGAGTCTTAACATTCAATTATTTGGTGCCTGGATGTCTCTTTCTTGTTTTTTTTTCCTTCTTCTTCCTGATTTTCACATTTATTCATATTGGACTGCCTTACGGATGGAATATTAGCAGTAATTTCATGGTCTGTGGTATGATGGATTATGCAACATAATATCTCCAGAAGAGGGAAAATTCTTCAGGTCAATCAGTGTTTATTTTGTTAAAGGTCCAGCCAGAGAGTGAAAGGAGAGTGAATTGATGAATTTTGCATAGGCTTTATCTGTGAAAAAGATGACAGATTGTTCCTCTCTATTTCCTCTGACCTGTTTCAATACATCTTCATCTCTCTGAGGTCATCAGATATAAGCCAGGTTCGAATCTTTTATATATTGTATAGTTGTTGTCTCTCTCCCACTCTGGACTTTCAGGCAGTGATGATAACGCACTCTTTGAACTTGGCCCGTCTGTTTGCTTCAGTGGTGTGACTGCTGACTTTACGAGGAAGGAATATTTGTAGCTTGAGACAGAGAGGCTCCTGAAGGATATGATTTTGGTCTCTCTGTCAATACCTTTGCTGTAGCATCATTCAGAGAGCCAGCAGTGATTGAGATGATGCCTCCAAGAAAACTGCTAGACCCATTAACCACCGCCAAGTAAATTCTTCTTCCACCATCACCACAGCCTCTTAACCACTAACTCACTCCACCTAACCCTCTGAATCCTCTACTCTCCTAACTAGGGCAAAAGTTCTCTCAAAGGCCATTGGTACTCTTTCAGCATTATCTAAAGTTTTAATTAG
Source organism: Tandanus tandanus (assembly GCA_039654325.1). Taxonomy (NCBI): domain Eukaryota; kingdom Metazoa; phylum Chordata; class Actinopteri; order Siluriformes; family Plotosidae; genus Tandanus; species Tandanus tandanus. The sequence continues at coordinate 27,626,619 of JBCNYH010000006.1, forward strand.
GCTGTCTTCATTCAATGCTGTTCTGTGTTCAGATGCCAAAGATGCACTGACTGAAAAAAAGTATTGGTCCAAAAAGCTCAAGAAATGCTTTCTTCACCAGTGTTTTTTTTAGGAAGCGTCCCTCAGTGAAACCTTTTTACTGCTTTATGAGAACTAGTTTGTCGGGGATGTAAATAAGTTACAAAAATATACAATAAGGTACAAACTGTTCCACATGCACCTTCCATTTGTCATGTATTTAAAAAGTAGGGTGTGATATATGATGAATGAATGGACTCTATACTCTATACCCACTATAATAGGAACACCTGTACGTTTGGTTGTCAAACTGCCCAGTCACCAGTCGGCTGTTAGGTTTGAACTCAGATCATCTGTTCAGTGGGACAACATTGCTAACCACTGCTCCTAGAAATCTTTGCTCTAATAAATCAAAGTCTACATGAATTTTCCATAAAATCCCACTGAGTCTGTTCATCAGTAGATTTTTTTTATCAGTGGCGATTCTACTGGCACTGCGTTTGCTTTAAATAAATGAAACACATGATATTGCGGTGAGATATGAGTGATGGCTAATATAGGTACATTGGTAACCATTTCATATTTATTTTATTTGCATAAAAATTGTGAGTTATGCATCTCCTCCTCTTCTTCTTCTTTCATATGATACATCAAGCTAAGCTAGTTGTAGCCAGGTTATGGTGGTAGGGTTATGGAGGAAGAGGTCTATATTGTTTGGAGGGTGGAGATTGGGGCACTGATTGATGAAATGATGAGTAGTCTGTAACCATTTTCTCCTCCATTTGTGTCTCTGTGTTTGTTGTCTCCTCTCTCCTTTCTCTTCCCAAAAACACACCAGTGCCAGTGTAGTACACTAAATTCCCTCATGTGTGAATGAGTGTGTATATGTAAGCATGGAGGTCAGTGATGGACTGGTGTCCCTTCTAGACTGTAAGACATGTTTAGACAAGAAGAGCCTCTGGATTCATTATGACCCTAACCATGGTAAAGCACCCTCAAAAGATCAGTGACTAAATGGTGTTGTTGTCTAGTATATTCAGTAGTAATATACAATAAGAATATTTTGATAGATGTGGATGAGGTCTATGAGGTCAGAATGGTCCATTCATCTTTCTTATGACCTTGAATCATATTGTGAGCGTTATCACTGATTTTTTTTATATTGCAAATGTCATTTTTCTCAAAAACAGCTTTCTGTTGGTTACACCACTCTACAAAATACTTTTCAACTCTGTGTGAAGGTGGCATGGTGGCATAGTGGTTTGCATGTCCACCTCACAGCAAGAAGGTCCTGGGTTCAAGTCTTGGGCTTGGCGAAGGTGTTTCTGTGTGGAGTTTGCATGTCCACACCGTGCTTGCATGGGTTTCCTCTGGGTACTCTGGTTTCCTCTCAGAGTTCAAAGACATGCGCATTAGGCTAATTGGTTGTTCCAAATTGCCCCTAGGTGTGAGTGTGAATAGTTGTGTGAGTGTTGGCCCTGTGATGGTCTGGCAAGTTGTTCAGGGTGTACCCCACCTTCACCCAGAGTTGGCTGAGATAGGCTCCAGCCTCCCCGTGACCCATCCAAGATTAAGTGGTTTATAAGATTAAGAAATGAATGAACTCTGTGTTTATGTTTAAAATCATAAGAACTAAAACATTAATTAATATCGGAGAGTATGTATATGATACATATCTTGATACATTTTATCAAAAAGTCTGGTGAAATACAAAGCGACCCAAAAAACCTTCCACATTTTAAAAGTAAATTAAAAAAAGGTAAAATATAAGCAAATTATTATTTGTGCACATGATACAGATGTGTGATGTGAGGCAAGAGAGGTGGCGCTAAGGTCTGTTGGTAGCCCAACCGCATCTGTTTTCAGTCACCAACATGCCATGATCACAGCAGAGAGGGCCTGTCAAAGACGTTTCAGTACTCCACATAACCAAAACGTTTCAGATCAGAAAACTATCTTGCAGAATTTCAGAGCAACATTGAATTTGAAGCCCTTAATGTTGCTATTCAGCAGGAGATCACCGCTGTTCCACCCAACATGACCCGTCGAGCCACGGCACCCTTTAGAAATCACCTCCAAGAGTGTATAGACGATGACGGCCACCATTTGGAGGATCATCTTTAAATCATGATGAATAAAAACTGTAACTGAATGAAGTTTCACGTGTGCAAGTAATAATTTGATTATCTTTAATGATTTCTTTTTTTATTACTTTTGAAATGTGGGAGGATTTATTGGGTCACTCTGTATAATTAGAGGACGCTAGTCAGTTTGAACACTCCATTACCACTGATATGTAGGTTATTAATCAAGTGGAAGAAAACTAGCGGAAGAAGGAGGATCACTGTGTTTGGTTTCATCAACTCAAGCAGATGTTGTGCTTTGCCCTTTCTCCAAGGAAGCAGATGTGTTCGAGAGTCAATCTCTGGGAAAGGAAAGCTTTTCCAATCCACCATAACTATACATCATAAGTCCGGCTTTACATCTGCCATCTCTATTTCCTCTTAACCCAGATCACAGTGTAATCCTGCAAGTGCAATGAAGAACTGTTTCTGCCCATTAAGAAAAATGATCCTGATGTCAACATGAAGACACATGCAACCATCAGCATGTCTTCTTACAGTCTTACATCCACATATCCTCATACCATTAAATTAAAATAGAAAATACATAATATTTTTATATGGTAAGGGTGTATAGAGTGAGGGTGGGCCACATATGTTTATCTTTAAAATATAACCCTATATATATATATATCTTCTACCCTTCTCCAGCTGTTTTTGATTGGTCAGCATCACTCATGGCCTTTTTAACAAAGCAAAGACTCTCCTCATTGTAAGAAGCTCTTTTACTTGTTCCACGTATTTTGGGGATAACAGTGATGTGAAATAAGACCTTCATCCCTTTTACCATCTAAAACAGCTGTCACTTGTTACATGAATACACTAATGAGATGACATAGGTTTATGGATGAGTGAAAGGGTTTGGTTAAAAAAACATTTTGATAATGAATTTATAGCTGTCCAATGTGCTCCATTTATCCATGATAAATCCTTGCCATGATTTGTGTTTCCTTCAAGAGGGTAGAAGTGCGCCATGAAGTAGAGCATTCTTGGAGATAAGGGAGGTTTTCATGATTTTTAAAACGAAGTTTCTCTTTATTTTTAAGATGTGTAAATATCCACTGATTGAATGATGTGTCTCTCCGATCTGAACCCAAATGGTGTTTCGTTGTAGGACTTCGTTGTTTGTCCATTACGGACACCATGTTTGAACATAAGGGTGTCCATAAGTGCATTTGGCACCAGGATACCCTAGGCCGCAGTTCGATAATCATCTTTGTAGTCATGCCATCGGACTTGCGGCTGTATGTTTTGGACACTCGGGTGAAGAGAAGAGCTGAGCTGTCAACCGATCACCACCTGGTGGTGAGCTGGCTCCAATAGCAAGGGAAGCTGCCCTCCAGACCTGGCAGGCCCACGCGTGTAGTTAGGGTCTCCTGGGAACGTTTGGCGGAGTCTCCTGTCAAAAGGGCCTTTAACTCCCACCTCCGGCAGAGCTACCACCACATCCCAAAGGAGGCCGGGGACATGGATTCGAACACAGGACTGCTGTGAGGCGAACGTGCTAAACACTACACCACCGTGCACCACAAAACAAAACACCTTAAGAATTCAGTAACTATAAATAGAAAATGCAAGTTAGTACACTTTCTCGCAAATCTTTTGATAGAAATTTACTAAAAACATTACAGATAACTTCAAAATATAATATGTTCATTGAATTGAATGTCTTTTGATGAAATATACTTAAATAACACAGGTAAATTTAAAATAATTATAATAATTAAAAATATAACTGTTGGATTTTGAGGGATTTACTGTATATTAGTGTGTCTAACAATCACTTATAATGTTCAGGGATTTTATTAAGTTAGTCTAGCTTTTATTATTGTGGTATTTAATAAGCTCCTAAATGTTTTTTTTCTTAAGTGTACTTAAAATAAATTAACATTTTGATGCATTTGCAAAAACCAGCACACACATCTGACCCTGAATTTAGTCTCTGTAGCTCTTAACATCTAGTTTTTACACAGAACCTTAATCCTTAATGCACGCCCTGGGTCTGTTCTTTGATCTGGTTATATCAAGATGAAATTGCCCACAGTGTCTGATCTTTTGTTTCTTCCTGCACAGCACGATCTGACATGAGAATTTTCCAATTTCCCAGCATGCATTTGTGTTTGAGCTGCAGAAGACTTACAGTAAATAAGGGTTTGATTCCTGCACAGAAGACAAGAGGAGGACTGATGCCTCACAAAGGGAAGGTATGATGAGGCAGGGTGATAATCTCTCCTGACATTCCTGGACATGTTGCTGAAACTTCATCTGGATTCCTCAACATTTGACTTTTTTTCAGGGTTTTCAGGGTTTTTTTATTTATTAGGAAATAAACAGAATGCTGTACATGATTGGACTGCAGTTCGGTGTGATTTAGATAAGAGGAGAACCAACTGATTTTTTTTGTTTGTTTTTTGAGCATGTCCGCTTTGCAGCAAGAAGGTCCTGGGTTCGGGTCCCGGGCTCGGACATTTCTGTGTGGAGTTTGCATGTTCTTCCTGTGCTTGCTTGGGTTTCCTCCAGTTACTCCACTTTCCTCCCACAGTCCAAAAACATGCACATTAGGCTAATTAGCTGTTCCAAATTGCCTCTAGGTGTGTGTGAGTGTGAATGGTTGTGTGTGTTGTCCTGCGATGGAGTGGCGAGCTGCTCAGGGTGTACCCCACCTTCACCCAGAGTCAGCTGAGATAGGCCCCAGCCTCCCTGCGACCCAGTAGGATTAAACTATTCGTCTAGTGAGTGTTTAGTTTTGTTTTAGAGGTCTGTTTAACAGATAACCTTTACAACACTCTGAGATGTTAAGATTTTATAACTAATAATTTAACTAATTTAAAAATATCTAACCAGAAACTTCAGAGGTTCAGGTGTTGCTCTGTAGCCGAAAAGAAATGATGTCTCTGATAGGCATTTAAACAACATTTTAAGAGCTGAGTGCTTAATGTACTTAAGTCACAGTATTTGGGGATTTGAAGAGCTTTTGTATATACATAATGTACAGTTGTGAATAAATAATCTGTATCGATACTGACAAAGTTAAAACACCTAAATTCCTCATTTCAGTATTTGATATTTTTAATATTTAATGTTTACGTTTCAAAAGTTTCAAAGTCTGAAAACACCAATCACTGTTAGACTTCAGGTCATGTGTTTGAGAAGTAAAACGGCTGATGGTGAGCCTTTGACACTATACCAAGGCTACACTAAGCTTACAGATCTACATTTATAAATATATTCACAGATTAAAAAATGATTCAAGCAAAACCAAATCAATCTGTCAGTAAAAGCGTCAGAATATAATATAGATGTCGATGCGCTATCGGACGTGTAAATCTCCTCAAGTGTATCTCAGCTGACTCTGGGCGAAGGCGGGGTACACCCTGAACAGCAGGGCCAACGCACACACAACCATTCACACTAACATTCATACCTGGGGCGATTTAGAAGCACAGGGAGAGCATGCAAACTCCACGCAGAAACGCCCGAGCTCGGGATTCAAACACAGGACCTTCTTGCTATGAGGCGGACATGCTAACCACTAGAGCCACCATGCTGCCCTATGCGGCATTTAGCATTTCTATAATTATGAGTAAAATACTCTCAGTTTTACCTTCTCTTTCTGTCTCTTTCTCTCTTTCGCATATCCAAACACATTCTCCAAAGGAATTCTTTCCAACTTGTGTTTATCTGTTCTGCAGTTTTTCCAGATGTTACAGATGATTAGATGCCAGTGTTCTGATGAATTATTTGCAATGCAGTCATCCACAAGCCCTTCATCAATGACACATGCATCACAAATAGTAGTGTGTCAACATCTTGGTGTCCCACTCTATAAGAAACCAGTAAACCCACATCATAATTACGACTTAACACACTTAACTATGATTATTTATTGTTTTCAAAGTTGTCCCATTATATTCAGCAAAGGCCAGGTTGACACATCAGTCATAACTATAGCTATAGAACGCCTGCTATAAAACTATAAAATGCTATAAAATATATAGCTATAAATGCCTGCTGTAACACCAAAACCAATTATATGCATGAGAGGAACATGGTAGGAAACTTTCAGAATATGTATGTGATAAATTGGATACATAAATAAAGACAAGGGGTGGCATGGAGGCATAGAGGTTAGCACATCCGCCTTACAGTAAGAAGGTCCTGGGTTCAAGTCCCGGACTCAGACATTTTAAGTGGAGTGTGCATGTTCTCCCCGTCCGTGCATAAGTTTTCTTTGTGTACTCCAGCTAACTTCCACAGGCCAAAGACATGCACATTAGGATAACTGGCTGTTCTAAACTGACCCTAGGTGAGTGTGAGTGTGAAAGGTTGTGTGTGTGTAGTTCTGCGTTGGTCTGGCGAGCTGTTTATGGTATACCCGGCCTTCACCCAGTGTCAGTTGGGATAGGCTCTAGCCTCTCTCCAACCCTAGTAGGAGTAAGCGGTTTAGCAAATGAGTGCGTGAGTAAATTAAGACATTTGGTTCCACTGTAATCCTGTGTAATCAAATTTTTCTAGCTTTCCAGTTTACCACCCCCAGCTTTAAAGGGAAATTAAACCCAAACTTAATAAAAGCTTGCATATATCGCATATGTCTTTGCCCATCAAATATGCTATTTTTATTACAGTCTTCTTTGAAAAGTAAAAAACAAGTAGTAAATGTTGTTTTAGTAGTAAATTGCACGTGATTCAGGTGTGTGCGACAGTAAATACGAAAGTATCTGCATATGAATAAAAGGCGGAGCATAGCATTTGCTTCTATAAACGGCCTCATGCTTGTCTGATGTATGTGAATTTAAGCTTGTATTACATGTAGATGTGCCTAGTTTTATTTTATTCAGAAGTTCACTAGTTTATATCTGATTTGTTAATATCTCTATGCTGTTATTTTTGCCATTAACATGCCTTATATAGATTGCAACTTCGAAAAATGTAAAAAGTAAAAACCACCTGGTAATGAAAATATACACATACACATGTTCATGTGTAACAGGAGAGTTTGCAAGACTTGCCTTTCATTTCACTTCAAAATTAATGATGATCAGACCACTCAGTACTTTCCAATACAGAGAACCAGTGTAATGTAAACATTCAGTTGCTATCTGTCTCCTGTTGCTGTGTCTATCCTAGTATCCAACTGATTTAAAGATGAAAAAAAATGATTCCTCTGAGTGTTTATTTAAATATTCATTGACAACAGTGCTGTTGCTTTCGCAATAAGTTATTTATTTACATTTATAACATCTGAAAACTGACTAAGCATTCTGTTTGGAATATATAAATATACTAAGAGTCATTAAAAACGCTACAATTAAATAATTCCATAATTTTATTATTATGTTTAACCAAATCAGTTAAATAATATATAAATCAAGAATAGACATTTCAGACACGTACAGTGGCGAGTAAAAACACATTTCAGTGTTCTTCAGCGCCTGCGGTCTGTCAGGACCATACCAACATGTGTTCTGAATGACCGGATACCTTCTTCCCTGAGCCTTCTGCGCACTGTACGAGCACTGATGTGGTTGTGGCGAGTACCAGGAACCTCAGCCGACGTCCGTGCTGCTGGACGGAAAGGGTCCTTCGGATGCACCACCCGGATACGACAGTCTTGTGCACGCGTAGTGGCACATGGCTGACCAGGTCTTGGTCAGTCTCTGGTGGTTCCCGTCGGTCTGTGGCGTGTCTGAAGGCGTACAACAGTTGAACGATGCACGCCAAAGTGTGCTGCTACCCTTGCAGCGGTCATT
>JBCNYH010000006.1:27639663-27656414 GCA_039654325.1 Tandanus tandanus
CCACCTCACAGCAAGAAGGTCCTGGATTTGATTTCTGCACCCGGGCATTTCTATGTGGAGTTTGCATGTTCTCCCAGTGCTTGCATGGGTTTCCTCCGGGTACTCTGGTTTCTTTCCACAGTCCAAGACATGCATGCCACTTGGCTGTTCCAAATTGTCCCTAGGTGTAAATTTGAATGCTTGTGTGTGTTGGCCCTGCGATGAATTGGGGAGCTGTCCAGGGTGTTCCCCGCCCTCACCAGGTGTCGGCTGAGATAGGCTTCAGCCTCCAGCCTAGTTGGATTAAGGGGTTTGGAAAATGAGTGACTACACATATATATAAGAAGCTCTTGAAAAATATTTCCTTATATGGACTGTGCCAAAATTAATACCCCTTAAAGAGCTCGGTATATCAGAATATTTACTAATCTTGACTGTAATTGGGGGGGAAAAAACAGAAAAAAACGAAAAATAATAAATAAATGTCAAAGTCAGAAAGTGAGCCAGAAAAAAAAGAGTTTTTGGTGCAGATACCACAGACATTAAGACAGCTACCCACTGCTTTATGTTGCCTTATGTCATCAAAATTGAGTAGCACAGCAGACAGAAGTAGCCACAATCTGGCTTCATTTTTCTCTATTCAAAACCTTTGGAGTCGCTCCGTGTACCATTTTGGTGTCAATGGGTAGAGCCAGGGATCCTCAAACTGAGGCTCAGCACTATAGTTCAGTAACTTATCCGTCTTCAGAATCACACAAATGCCTCTAATGCTGATAATACTGTGTAGCATGAAAAGATTAACGTGGATAACAAATTATCAAAAAAAAAAAAATTTGCATTGCTGAACCTGACTGAATGCTACTTTGAGCTCATTTGATTGACATATAGAATATAGCCATTGGTCAACTTTTTTCTTGCAAAAGTCATTATGTACAAAATCGTGTACAAAAGTGCTATGGCAAGATAATACTTAAGTACGGTAACAAATTACAGTTACTCATATATTTCCAACCCTGCTTGGTAGTGGACTTTACTGTAGGCAGTATTACTGTGATTCATGAAACAGATGATCTTCCTCTATGTATAGCCCATGAGATCTAACTAATGAGAAAAATACTGTAAGTCAGAATATAATGAAATGTATGTTTTCTTCCCCCATTCTTCTTAATGTATTAAATCAATTTCATGATTTTTATCCAAGTGCAATAAGGGCTTAACTTCATGTCCAATAGTTTATTAATCCACATCTCTGTTTGTGTGTACTTGGTTCTGCATCGCTAAGCAACAGTGGAAATATTTCATTACAGCTGAGTAAAATCCAGGAGGTTCATAAGAAAGAAGTGACCACTAAAACTTTTCTCTATGTGTTTGGTTTGCTTTATTGCCCAAGTGATTGATTGAATTATTCTTGTTTTAAAGAGTAACCTGGTTGCCTTAACATTTTAAGTTCACTGAACCTTACAGAAAATTAGTACAGTGTAACCTGAGTGTCTCAGCTGACTCAGAGCAAAGGCGGGGTACACCCTTTACTGCTCACCAGTCCATCACTGGGCCAACACACACACCCATTCACACTTACCCTCACACCTTGGGTCAATTTGGAACAGTCAAGTAGCCCAAGGTGCATGTCATTGGACTGTGGGAGGAAACCAGGGTATCCGGAAGAAACCCACATAACCACAGGAAGAACATGCAAACTTAACACAGAAACACCCTAGCCAAGCCCATTGCTTTAACCCAGAACCTTCTTGCTGTGAGATGGACATGCTAACCACTACACCACCATGCTGCCCTACTGTAAGTTTAAAAAACAAAAAGAAATCATTCTTGTCAGTGTAGAACACTGCCAAACATTAAATGGCAACTGTATGGCACATGTTGGCTGAAATGGGAGCAAGCCTCCCCATGACCCTAATTGGAATTAAGCGGTTCAGAAGATGAATGAATGTATGAATGAATGAATGAATGAATGAATGGCACATGTTTCATGAATCAGGAAACACAGTGGCGTAGTGGTTAGCATGTCTGCCTCACAGCAAGGAGGTCCTGGGTTCGAGTCCTGGGCTTTTGGAGTTTCCTATTAAACATACAATATGCATATTTTTAGTACATGCATGCTAGTTTCCATTAATATTCATAATTATTAATGGATTTGATTAAAAGAAGATTTCAGATCAGTAAATATTATTAAGTACCAAATCAACAGTTTTTACAGTATATGAGCTGATACAATATTCAGCCATAACATTAACACCACCTGACTGGTCTGCAGCTAGGCAGCCCCATATGCAGCAAAATGCAATGCACTGTGTTCTGACTCCTTTCTATCAGATCCAGCATTAACAGATTCAGCAGTTTGTTGCAGTAGCTCTTCTGTGGGACAGAACAAATGTACTAGCCTTCACTCCCCACCTGCATCAATGAGCCCTGGGCATGACATGTGTACCGGTTCACTGCACAAGCAAGAGATTGGTTATAGTGAACATTGGCACAGTTGTAATTCACTCACTCACTTTCCATTCTGTACACGTGGTATTGGGTCTCTTTCATGGTTTCTGTTGCAATGTATGTTTATTAGTTATTTTTTGTTTGTTTGTTTGTTTTTTTGTTTTGTCTTTTTTCTGAGAGGGATGCAAGCCCCCCACAGAACTTGCTCTATAGGACAAACACTAATTCACACCTATGGGCAATTTGGAATAGCCAATTAGTCAATGTGCATGACTTTGGATTGTGGGAGGAAGCCTGAGCACCCAGAGGAAACCCACACAAGCACAGAGAGAACACACAAAATACACACAGAAACGCCCTAACCAACCACAGGGCTCGATCCCATCTTGTATATCACTGTTTATGTGTTTATTGCGTTTATAACTTACAGGGAGATCAGTTTGTGATTACCTAATTACTTCTATTTTAGAGATATAGACTTCATATGTCCACTGCATGAGTAAAAAAAGCAATGCTTACACAACAGACATGTCTTGGCTATTCAGTAGTTTACGCTGCTTGAAGAGGGAAATTTCTGTTTGGGACTTTTCCCAAACCACTCCTTTCATTTAAGCTTCATTTGAGTTTGCCGAATTGGTAGTGTTCCTCTTTCAAAGGAGATGCTATTCCACCACAGACTTACACCCTAAATTGGATAATAATAATCAAAGGTTACTGGCAGTTGTAGCAGCATAATTACTGCACACAACTGTATCCAAATGTTTACTTACCACTGTAAATGAGTGATCCATCAAAGCCCAGCTGGTGCCATTTAACAATTTGGGATTTGGGTTTGTGTTCTCTGACAAGCAAATCTTTCAAAAAAAAAATAGGTCATAACTTGCCGGTAAATATAAGATATAAATGGATTCCAAAAAAGTGCAACAAGCTCAACAGATTACTCACTCACTGTGCTGCTCAGCAAATACACAGATAAGGATAGTTGTAAAAAATAAAATGTAAAAAAAAAAATACGCACAGGCTATATCACTCACTCATTTGTCAAACCACTTAATTCTGGTATAGTCGCAGGGAGACTGGAGCCTATCTCAGCCGACACTGAGCGAAGGCGAGCTACACCCTGAACAGCTCATCAGCAATTAGTTTAGGACTGTCATTTGAATTTTCTATAAACATTTCAATCTTATATAAGCTCCAACTTTTGGTAAATGTGTTCAGATTCATTGTTCATATTTACAAAATACAGTTAAGTTTGTCAAAATATTGGAATATATTCTTTGTACTTTTGTCAGTTAAATAAAGGAGGCCATCCAAAACTGTTCATGACAGTTGAAATCTCAAAGTTATCTTGGCAGTTGTATGTAGGAAGGAGACAGAGAGCGAGAGCGAGAGAGAGAGCGAGAGAGAGAGAGAGAGAGAGAGAGAGAGAGAGAGAGAGAGATGAAGAGAGAGACGGAGACAGGCTCTACCCTCTGCTGTAGCTTTCATTATGTGAGGTACCAGCAACCACCAATTAATATTCACAACCAGATTGGTTCATTCATTGATTCATTCAACAGATTTTCTCATTTCTGATTGGTTGAAAGCCGTGAAATAATCAGCAATTACTGAATGAGGTAAGCTATGATATGGAGAATTATTCAGTCGTGGGGTTTGTTATTCACTGAGGCCAAAGGCATAGGCCAAATAATTCTCCATACCATACGAAAGTTGAATTTGATAATTGTTTCATTATTTATTCAAAATAATTATACAAAGTGTATAAGTAGGCAGTGTGGGGTGTGTGATAATTATCCTAGCCAGTAGGTGGAGCAAGGAACTTGGAAGAGGCTTGTAAAAGGGCAAACAGGAAGAGGACTTATGCTGCATAATAATGAGAACGGGCCCGTTCGGTTCGGATGTTTAACGCTGTATGCAAATGGATCGGAGCGCCAAAGCCTTGGTATTATGTAAACAAGGAGGAAGCATCACTGTGTTTTGTTAGAAAAAAGTTGTAATTAATAATTCAAATAAAGCAAGGAAATGTTGACAGCGTTTTCCCATGTTATCTTGGGAACAAAGAACACAATAACATAAAAGTTACATAGTAAATTAACATCTATAAGGTAAAAATTTAGAGTAGTTAAATATTACACTAAACATCTATGAACAGCTGTAAGTCTACATGCATTCAATATTCAATGACCTTTGAATAGAATTGTTTTAGTTAATTTATGGCGCACTCATAGACTTTGATGTCGCTGTGAATATACCTTAGCAATGTGGTGCTGCCTAAGGTTGTAGTACACAGTTCAATGAGTGAAAAAAAATGATTGTCAATACCATCTTGGGTATTCACAATGTGCTGTCCCAAAATGAAGGGGTTGCATGCACCATACTGTGCCTTCAAGATGTACATGATCTGTGTTTTTGAACAAAAAGCGCATTCCAGCGCCATCCCAAGAAGTATAGTGACTGTGCCCAAAGAAGGGATGACGAGACAACCCCTATTTCGGAGCACCAAGAGATGGTACATGCTCTCACTTCGCTTTGGGACTTCTGATATATTATTATTAATCCAGACATTCATCGGTTATGAACATTGACCAGAAATCATAGCCTTGGTCAGGCATAACCGCTGATAAATACAGCTCCAGTTCTCCGATTTCCCGCTTATATTAGTTGATAAATGATCTATTTTCAGATTATCAATCACCTAAAATTATGGCAAAGTGTGAAATATTACCTGTGAAATGTTATCCCACGTTCTCTCGTTGTTTTGTTTCTCTCATTGTTGCACCCAAACGCAGTGCACCTGTCCGGCATTTTGCTGCTACTACTCCGAGGCAATATGGCAGCCAAATTGGCATACCGAAATCTGATTGTGTCCTGTCTCCTTGATATACGTTTATGAGCTGCTGCTCATGTTAGCTGTCTCTGATGATGTCAATGTTGCTAGCTAGCTGGTTAGCATCAGTGCGCTATAAGGTTAGTACCCTATACAGCTATTGCCTGATTCATCCTAGACACGAAAGAACAAAATATGGAATTAAAGTATTTTGAGGGTAAGAACCTATATTTTGTTTTCAAGAATCGGACCCTTTTTTGTCACCAAACACTACTTTATCGGCTTTTTGCAATATTCAGGAAGAATTAAAAGTGGGCAGCCATTTTGTCTGGGATGACAGGGAAGATAAGGACATAGATATTTTAAAATAAATATGCCCCATGTGAAATGGCTTCACCTTGTCTGAAACTCTACAGTCCTGAGTTGTAAACTATATTTAGCTGTAGTTCTCTGTCTCAGTCTGCATACTTACAACAGCATACAGTGGCTTTGAAAAAAAATCCACAAATGTAGATGTGTTTTATTGGGATTTTATATGATGGACCAACACAAAGTGGTGGATAATTGTGAAGTGGAAGGAAAATGATTTAGGGTTTCCAAGTCTTTTACAAGTGTGGCATACATTTCTATTCAGCCCCCTTTACTCTGATACCCCTAAATAACCCCCTTTACTCTGATACCCCTAAATCCAGTGCAACCAGCTGCCTTCAGAAGACACCTAATTAGTAATTAGAGTCCACCTGTGTATCATCTAATCTCAGTATAAATGCAGCTGTTCTGTGAAGGCCTCAGAGGTTTGTTAGAGAGCATTAGTGAACAAACAGCATCATGAAGCCAAAGGAACTCATCAGACAGGACATCGATAAAGTTGTGAAGTTTAAAGCAGTGTTGGTTTATAAAAATATCCCAAGTTTTAAACATCAGCAAACCTACCAAGACATGGCCGTCCACCTAAACTGACAGGCCGGGCAAGGAGAGCATTGATCAGAGAAGCAGCCAAGAGGCCCATGGTAACTCTGGAGGAGCTGCAGAGATCCACAGCTCAGGGGGCAGGACAACTCAAGCTTGCAGAGCTCACCTGACCTGCCCTGTAATGGTTAAAATATGAAAAAATGAAAGAATAAACTATCAAAATATAATTACAATCTTTTTATGTTCCCATGAAGTTTATACTAAAACAATTATCCCAAGTGAATAATGCTTAAATTGAAATAGTGGCAAATATCATGGTTTGCTGCAGTCACTTATATCAAAATTCTAGAAATTCAACAAAATAACGGCCCCCAAAAATAAGAAAACATTTACAAAACATGTCGTTTTTAAAGGTTAAAAAACAAATACATTATTCAAACTGTGAATGAATTAAAAATCCCATTATAAAGTGCACATAAGCACTGAGATGGAGCAGGTAGCGTGATCATTGAACTGTTTTAAAAATGGAAAAATAAACCATAAAAACTTTGTTCGCTTCTCTTAGGTTTCCATGTTGTATATACTAAAACTTCTTTTAAAAATTTTAATGTGTTATAAAAGACACCATTACAAGGTGTGCTTATGCTTCATATAAAGACTACCATCAGTAATCAGACAAGGGTCTTTAATTGCTCTACGTGATATTATTGAAAGGCCACCCAGAGTTACTGTGTAATCAGAAAATTCACTTATAGCTGCACATTCACAACCATTAAATGTACTGATATGTTGCCTGGAGATAAAGTTTTGAATAGTTGTGTATCAGTAGCCACTGTATTCTGGAAAGCGCAGCTTTAATATTTTTAGGACATGTTAAGAAATGTGTACTGCATTTCAGTTTCACTCTGAATGCATACAAAGCACATTTTAAACCCAGGGTTTAAAAAATTATATTGCATCATATAAAAGTTTGTAGACATTAACAGGGCAATCATAGTTCCTTAATTAGTCAAATTTAATCATGTGTTCATTTTAACACAGATGTTGTGCTTTAGATTCTTTGCCATATGGTCGCATGCTTTACATTTAAGAACATATGGAAAAAATTTGGAATAGATTTGTATAAGGAAGGATTAAAGACTTCCTGTGCTGGGGAGCTGTCTGTGCGTTGATGCATATCAGTGATGCGTGTAAAGTAAAAAGAAAATTCTCAGAGAAATTTCTACATAATAACAAAAATATGTATATATTTTATTTTTAACATGATGATGTCATTAATGAATCTATTAATGTATAGAATTATGTACTGAAATCTCTCTGTATAACACCATGTGCTGTGATTTTAATCAGACAAATTCCATCTGTGACAGATAAACGACACATCATCACCAACACTGAGAGGGAAACATCTGTGCAGCTTTACACATGAAGGAATAAAACCTCAGGGCAAATACAAGTCATCAGTTAAGCTAATAGTAAACATTCCCTGCTGCACCACTGCTCCACCCATTACCCAGTTATTTCAGTGTAATTAAACATAACTGAGTACTTTTGCTGGAGATGTCAGTGTGTGAATTTAGGTGTTATTTATGTTTTACCTGGTTTAATTTTTCATTAGACTTTGAACAGTGATAGCAGAATTGAGCTAAATTTACTATTCTGTATAATTTAATTGGAACAAAGCAGAAATTCTTGTGGTTGCTTCAGTGGTTAGAATGTGCACAGGGTCCAGCTCAACATAATGAACATCATAGTCCACCGGGTTCAGCTGATTGTAAATAAATATTAAAAATCATTTTTGCACTTGATGTTTATTAAAATAAAGCATTCACTCTCTTATTTTTATAAGGTAATAAATATGCGACTTCGTGCAGTGAACAGAAAGATTCTGTGCAAGAGCAGAAAGACAGATAGGGAAGATCTCCTCATGCATCTGGTATGTTGTTTGTTTTTGCACTTGGGCTGAGCATTCCGGAGACAGTCACTATCTCCATTCCCATCTGCATGAACAAAGCAAAGGCCTAGCCTTGGCAAAAGCAGAGGAACCACTGGTAGGAAATATTGGCCAGGTATTCGCCTCAGAAGCATTTCACTTCTCACATATGATCTGTTTTAGAGAACACTGACCATCCCGAGCCACAGAGCTGGTAATAAAAGTATGAACTGTTCTTAACTGGATATGAACTTGGTGTGTTTCATGATTGGAGCAGTGACCTCATGTCAGAAAGCCATACTAATTATTTCAGAATGGATGAGGAATGTTTTGTTTTGACATTGGAATGGTACGGGAATAACTTTGTACTGAATTAGTAAACTATTGTGCACATGATATTGAAATGCCGTAAGATGACTGGGACTAGTACAGAGAGGGATTACAAACCTGGGCTGCACAGGCCCCAACGACGTTACTCGCACTTGTATTCTAACTCACGTGACATTCTGGAATGCACTCGGGTGAATATGTACACATGTTCTCACTGTAAACAAGTGCCTATGCACCGAAGGTGTAGCTTTGACTTTGCACACTTTTATCTGTTAAAACTGGGACCAGAATGTAAATAACACACTGCTCCAGTTCAAAATGAAGCGCAAACCTGACTTTATATACTGGTAAGATCTGAATGAACAACATTTTGGATGAGTACACAGACATTGGTTTCGAGCTTGACAGTAGTAGAGATCCAGACACTGCACCGGCCGAGGACTGTGAGCTTTCCGAGTTTTTTACCTCAGTGTCCACCGACTGCTCTTACACTGCATCCATCAAATACCAGTACCAATATCCTGAATGCTATTTTTTACATCCGGCACTTTGGGCCTGTTCGATGCTATATAATGGCGCCACACTTGTACACAGCTCCCAGTATGAGGTTAATGCCATAATCATACAGTTCACTGGATTAAATGACTATGAATATGGAATATTACAGTGTGTGGACACTGATTTATGACAGGAGGACATTTATTAACACTTGTGGGAGTTCTAAAAACTGATCAAGTTTCATTACATTCTGATGACGAGAAGTGTGTGTTTTAACATCAGGAAGTTACCGTCAGGTCTCGTGTTTGCTCTCGCATTTGTTAGCAGCTGCAGATGCAGAGTTTATCACAAAACCCCCTTAATGCATGGACACTGTAACACAATACGCATAACGCAAAATAGGCACATTTTAAAAGCTAATTTTTTAAACCTTCTGCAAAAACACTATGATGAAACTTTAAGGTTACACACTGCAGCCGTCTCACTGAAGAATTCCGTTCACAAAATCAACATTAATACATAATATATAGAGTGCCTCCTGAACGCCTCCCTGGTGTGGTGTTTCGGGCATGTCCAACCGGGAAGAGACCCCGGGGTCGACCCAGAACATGCTGGAGGGACTATATCTCTCAACTGGTCCAGGAATGTCTTGGTGTTCCCCTGGGAAGAGCTGGAGGAAGTGGCTGAGGAGAGGGACATCTGGACCTCACTGCTTAGGCTGACCCGACCCCAGATCAAGTGGAAGAAGAAGATGATGATGATGATGATGATGATAAACATTCATGCAAAAAAAAAAAAGTTTTATTATTACCCTACTGGTGACTTTATCCAATCTAACAGATAAATCAGAGTTACTCAGTTCAGTGTCTACTAAAACATAAGTCAACTTACCCTTTATGGTGTTCACCTGTAATTACTGGTGGAGAAAATAAGAAATATACTCCTGAAATCCCAGCATGCATTTAGTGAACACTCCCTACTGCTCAGAATCTCACTCTGAGTTTGAGATGTGAGCAATGCAGGTTTCCAATCCCTGTCAATGCGAGTCCCAGGAAACAGCAGTGATCAAGGTGGATGTAAAATGGAGATCTAACTCACCTTAATGAAGCAAATGCAGCAGAATCCAAAAACCCAGTTCAAACTTGTGGTGATGAAGCAGATGGGATTCAGGCAATCAGGCAAACAGCTCACAAGAGGCAAGGCACAAAATGTAAACATGAAGTAATCAGAGTACCCAGAGGAAACTCATGCTAACATTGGGAGAAAATGCAAACTCCACACAGAAACACCCTCACTGAGGTGGGACATGAACCCAGGACCACTTCAATCTGTTTATCAAAGTCTCTTTACTCAGATAGTTTTTATCATACATGCACAATACTCTGTACTGTATACTATTCATCTCTTATCACTGAACACCGCATTCTTCCTTGGTTCTACTGAAGTTCTCTCTCCTCTGTTTACTTCCAGTCTGATGGTTTTAGCAGGATAAAAATAAGTCACATATCAGCACCAAACTTAATATAACTTAACTAAATAACTTAATATACTCAAAAGACAGATCAAGGTTGATTTCTGGTTTCATCCAAAATCAATAATGTGTTATTTTTGGTGATTGTATCCAGGTAGGTATTTGTATAGTGTAGCAGAGTACAGGCAGAGAAACAACCAGCGCACAGCTTTTGCAGCACATGTATTCGTCCATTCAGGTTGGTAAGCACATTTTCATCACATTTTCATGACATTGCAGTGCCGAAATCGCCACAATTACAATCATCACACACGGTGAAGCTGTAAAAAGATGCCAGTAAACCTGTTGAACTTCTAATGCAATCACGCTTTCAACAAATAGAATTAAGAATGAAGTAGAAATCGGTGCTAGTTTCCAGCCTAAGCTTGTTGCATCTCGACATGCACAGTGTCTTTGCATATCTACCTGGTCTTTAAACTGACTGTTAATCAATTTTTCTTTTCTTCTTTTTTTGTTGTTGTTATTATTGTTGTTGTTGTTGTTTGTTTGTTTGTTTTGTTGTTGTTATTGTTGTTTTTGCACCAGAGCAATCACAATTCACATTTTTATCATTTATCATTTTAATCATTATTATTATTATTATTATTTGTTGTTGTTGTTCTAATAATAATAAAGCATTTTTGTGTTTTTTGAATGTGGCCGTGAGCGCATGGCCATGCACACTTTGCAGACGGAGAGGAGTTGGGTAGAATCAGCGAGTAACACACTGAAGACTTTCAAATGTGTGTAACTCTTCACACCTATTTGTTTGTGTTCTTTGTGTATTTGCACGGAGAGGTCAGTAACACGAGTGAAAGAAAGCTACTAAATCGTGTATTGTGCACATGTGTATAGTGTGTGTTCTTGTGCAGTGAGAAATAAAAGGAGACTGAAAAGGCTTAGTTCAAATTAAATTCTGCTTGAAAAGTGAATATATAGAATAAACTGTCCATCTGTTGCAGAGTCTTCAGTATCACAAATCTAAGAGCTGGCACACTGAAATATCTGGCAAGTAATGAAACAATGGAAGAGAAGCAATGGGAACTAGAGGAGCACTCACACTTGGAGTACAAGGTACCTATGCCAGGCACAAATGGAATATTCTAACTTGGCATGGTTATAATGTAATGTCTCCCCCTAGTGGGCATCGGAGGAGCATTTAACTCGCTGGTTATTAAAGACTGGGTTTTTTGGGGGGATTTCTGGGGGGGAGGGGGGTCCAATGCACAGATCACCTCCAAATTTATTTCTTTTTTAGGCCCAGGCCCCACCCTTCCACCAAGTTTGATTAAAATCAGATCTGTAGAATTTGCATAACCCTGCTAAGAGAAAAATCCTTTAATAAATTCCTGGATCCGGGTGTATTCCTCATAATCCAGCTCCAAAATGTTACAGGTTCTTGCCAGGCCCATATCCCATTCCACCCCCAAGTTTGATGAAAATCACTTCAGTAGTTTTTGCGTAATCCTGCTAACAGACAAACAAACAAACACGCTGGTGAATACATCACCTCCCCACCAGGTGGCGGAGGTAATTATTAGAAGAGGGTGGTTGCCAGTAAGCTAATCATATTGCTGTGACAGAATGCTCTCTTTTCTCCACACAGATCAAATCAACCAAGACATTTTATTCGTATTGTTTTAAATCTTTTTGAACAAAGCTAATATCTAAGTGAACTTTGATGTTTCCCTTCTTACAGATTAATCAACATGTGTTTACCCACCAGGCTGGAGAACAGAATGTGGTATGAATTCTGTTAGTAAAGGCATAATGTTCAATATATCCTAAAACAAATGTTGTCTTTATTTCTAAATTGAACAGATGCCCAGTGCCTTACAGTCCTGATGTCTTTAGTCTCAGTGTAGATTAAAGTGGAGACAGAAATGAACAATTGATTAACTGTAAAAATCTATTCATTATAAGAAAGTGTGTGTGTGTGTGTGTGTGTGTGTGTGTGTGTGTGTGTTTCTGACAGAGAGATAAAGAGAGTGCAAGATGTCTCAAACAGTCAGAAAGGAATCTGTGTAAACAAAAAAATTCAGATGCCTCCATATGTCAGTGCATCTGTTTCAGAGGTCTTGTTGCCTGCTCCCTGTGGATTCTATAAACACACTGTTATAGCAGTCCTGGTTGGATTTATATCCCCTTCTTTAGAATTTTTATACATTAACCATCATCAGAGATACACAGCACTAAAGAAAACGCAATCGTGTAATACTTCATGAAAAACAACTGTCTTAAACATCCATTTGGTGACTCTCACTCTCTCACTCACTCTCTCTCTTATTCACTCACTCTCTCACTCTCTCTCACTCATTCTCTCACTCACTCATTCACTCACTCTCTCACTCTCACTCTCACTTATTCACTCTCTCACTCACATTTTCAGTCACTCTCTCACTCACTCTTGCACTCACACTCTCACTCTCACTCACACTCTCATTCCCTAACTCACTCCCTCTCACACACTCTTATTCTTACTCACTCACTCTCTCTCACTCCCTTACTCACTCACTCTCACTTTCACTCTCACTCTCTCACTCACTCACTCACTCACTCACAGTCTCACTCACTCTCACTCACACTTCCTCTCTCACTCACTCTCTCACTTACTTATTCTCTCACTCTCTCTCACTCACTCAGTCTCACTCACTCTCACTCACACTTTCTCTCACTCTTTCTCACTTCCTCTCTCTCACTCACTCACTCACTGACACTCTCACTCACTCTTACTTGCTAACTTATTCACTCTCCCTCACTCTCACTTACTCACTCTCTCTCACTTACTCTCATTCTCACTCACTCACTCTCTCACTCACTCACTCACACTCACTTATACTCTCACTTTCTAACTTATTAAATTTCTCAATCTCACTCAGTCTCTCACTCACACTTTCTCTCTCACTCACTCTCTCACTCACTTATTCTCTCTCACTCACTCTCTCACTCTCTCTCTCATTCACTCAGTCTCACTTACTCTCACTCACACTTTCTCTCTCACTCTCTCTCACTTACTCTCACTCACTCTCTCACTCACTCACTCTCTCACTTACTCTCTCATTCTCACTCCCTCACTCTCTCAATCAAGTCACTATCAATCACTCACTCACTCTTTAACTCACTCTCACTCACTAACTCACTCAGTCTTTCACTCACTTATTCTCACTCACACACTCTCTCACTCATTCTCTTTTCTTCACCCTCTCACTCACTTTTTCACTCTCTCACTCAGTCAGTCTTTCACTCACTCACTCCTTCCAATATTCTTTTGTCTGTTACTGTCAGGAGACTTCTAAAGGTTTTCTGTGCATCCCTATCAGTAAAGCTGTAAATATCCCAGGAGTTTTTATTTACTTGATGTCCACTTTATAAGGAACACCTCTAGACCTGCACTTTCATGCAGTTATCCATCCATTATCTATACCACTTATCCATCAGGGCTGGGGGAGCTGGAGAAAAACCCAGCGAACCTTGGGCGTATGGCGAGGTACAGTGTTCCAGCTAGTTATTCAAACATAATTGCTTCACTGTACTAATTGTATGCCACTTTTTTGTGTGAATGAATTAATATTCAAAATATCAACAATAATTATAAACATTAATTCATTCACACAAAAAAGTTGCATACATTAATACAATTAAGCAGAAAAACAATTATATAAACACTGAAAGTAATATTTTATAAACATTAAAGTAATTCAGTGCATTCGTTTTCTGTGCATTAGTTATCACTAAATAAATATAAATTATAATACTATATAGTTACGTTAGATTAGTTTGAAATTCTGTAAATAAAATAAAATCCTTTCAAAGAAACTTACACATAACTGTCATTAGTCGATATGCTGAAGAATATTCACAGAAGACAAGTCTAGCTGATACACGCAGTGCATGGATGTTCGGTTAAGAAAAAAAGTTCCTGCCGAGGAAAAGTTCAGGCAGATGTAGTTTCAAGGGTCAAGCGGGGATCATGGAGGCAGGGAAAGGCATTTAGAAGCGAGCTGATGTGCACGCTGCACATGGACATTTGGTTAAGTAAAAAATCATCTGATTAAACATTCGATCCAGTTGCCGGGGTCATGGAGGCCGGTAAAATAATGGCAGGCGCTTGCACAAAAATAGCATGTAAATAACACAGCTGTGTTTATAAAAGGCATGGCGATGAAAAAAGGCATGGCGCTCACGAAAAAGGCA
Organism: Tandanus tandanus; assembly: GCA_039654325.1. Classification (NCBI taxonomy): domain Eukaryota; kingdom Metazoa; phylum Chordata; class Actinopteri; order Siluriformes; family Plotosidae; genus Tandanus; species Tandanus tandanus. The sequence continues at coordinate 27,654,295 of JBCNYH010000006.1, forward strand.
TTGTGCTGCGCCATGCTAAAACAACCGAGCTGGAACAATGGAGGTACACCAGGTCAGGTCACCAGTCTACTGCAGGATTAGCTTAGATACAAACAACTATTCACACTCACATTCACACCTGGGCAATTTACAGCAGCCAGTCAACTTAAAGGAGAATTAAACCCAAACTTTATAAAAGTAAATACATATACAATTCACATACAAACACAATACAAATACAAAATTGTAAATACATTTTATACATCTTCGCACATTAAAACATGCTAATTGTAATTAGGAATGACGTTGAAGAAATGGTTAACACGGAAATGTTAATTGCACTAAGGTATATACCATGTTTTTTTATGTAAACGAGCCCTTGAAAACAAGATTTGGACTTCTCAGAGCTTCTTCCTCTGCACGTTCTCCTTGTGTTTGCATGGGATTTTTCCTAGGTGCTCTGGTTTCCTCCCACATTCCCAAGACATGCACATTAGGCTAATTGGCTGCTCCAAATTGCCCTTAGGAGTAGGTGAGGGTGTGAATCGTTGTGTGTGTGTGTGTGTGTGTGTGTGTGTGTGTGTGTGTGTGTGGCCCTGCAATTGGCTGGTGAGCTGTTCAAGGTGTACTCCGCCTTCGCCCAATGTCAGCTGGCTCCAGGTTTCCCACGACCCAATAGGATTAGCAAATGAATGAATGGATCTGAAAGCATTTTGTATAATTATCTGGGTATTTTAACAGTTCGAACCCTGAGTTCCTTTCACAATGCTGACATGTCTTTTTATCAAACATTTAGAATGATAGAGTCGAGCAGAAAAATAGTTGGAATTCCTCAGAAAGTACATTAAAGGAACATTATGCAAGATGCCGTTGCTGAAAGACTGATCCCATTCTGTAGAGATAGTTCCTCTGACACTGACATTTTTCCTTTCTCTATTCTGTTTTGAGTCATTTGGGGTGTCAGCCTTGTGAAAAGGAGTTATCTGGTTCTAATACTCCACACTTGTCTGTTGGAAACCTCTGCGGCAAATGCATTATGCGTTAGCCCACTTGCCAAAACACGAACAGCTTAAGTCAAGATCCAGTGCAGATCTCTCGCTTTGGCTTTTGGAAAGAGGAAAATCGTTCCAGGTTGCGTTGCTGTGTACATTACTTTCCCAGTGCTCTGGAGCTTGACTTGAGTCATGCGTCATCGTCACCAGCGTCTTGATATATCACACCCACATGCCATAAAAATCATAGAACCTCTTCCTTGCTTTTCTTCTCTTCTTTAACAAGCCCAGGCATCCCTTCACCAATCTATGATTTTTTCACAAAACACATACTTGTCTTTCTTCCTGATTTGGAGCAAACCCCATACCTTTCTTCTCAGAACATTTAGCATAAACCAAGCAGAAGCTAGTGTGCGTGCGGCCTCAGAAATAGGCCAGATTGTGTTTTCTGATTTACTGCTTGTAATTGTGAGATAAGCTTTCTATCAACAGATGTCTTCTGGAGCTAGAGCTGCTGAGCTACCTGCATTTACCCACCGATTCTCTTATCAAAACAAGAGACACGGAAGAAGCATTCCTGCAAGTGCATTGAAAAAAGTCATAAATATGCCCTGCTTCCTATTAAATCCTACATGTAAATGTGTGCAAAAAGTGCATGACTATTTAAGGAAAGACTTGAAGTGATTGAAGTGATGTTGCACCACCAGAACAGCTGCAGTACACCTTTGCACAGATTGTCTGGAACTCTGCTGAAAGGTTGAACACAATGCTTTTAAAAGATACCACTTCAGTTGATGTTTTGATGATGGCAGTAAAAAGTGTCCTGAGGATGGAGGTGCTGTCATGCCGGTAATAAACCACCCCTATAAAGATAAGAGTGTTTCATCATTTGATAAAAGTGCTCCGTCAGAATAACTGAGTACTGATTTTCAGTAAGTAATACTGGCACTGCAATTTTAGAGTAAGAGAGCAAACAAAATAGCTAATCACTATGATTACATTACATAAAATAGAGCAATACATTTCAAATAAATTAAAAGCAAATAGGAGCGGGAGATTGACAGGCGGATCTGTGCAGCCTCTGCTGTAAAGCGGAGCTTGTACCGGCCCGTCGTGGTGAAGAGGGAGCTGAGCCAGAAGGCAAAGCTC
>JBCNYH010000006.1:27710124-27726118 GCA_039654325.1 Tandanus tandanus
CCCCCCCCCCCCCCCCCAAACTGTATATTGTATTGTGTTATTGGAAGTATGTGTTTTGTATTATCACATGGGAATTGAATAGACCCCAGGAACAATCACTGCTGCAGTGCAAGAGCTAATAGGGACCTAAACAAATAAATAAACAAACAAACATACAAACTGTTGGTGTTCTATCTTTCTCTTGGCTGTTAAATTCCACTGAGCAAATACAGCTGGAAAAAATGTTTTTGTGTTTTGTTTTGATGCAAATCATAAAAGTGAGTATTTTGAAGGGAGGAGATTCTTTTCTGAACCTGTTGTAAATAATTATTTACTGAATGTGAAGTGAGTCTCACTGAATTCTCCCTTCTACATTTCATCTTCGGGATGGTAAATATTCACATTGGCATTGTATAAATAATTCTTCGCCGAAGGCAAAGCGGATACCACTGAGCTGTGAATATCTACAGAGCCTGAGGCGAGTAATTGTTTTAGTATACACTACATGGGAACAGAAGGGGACGACATACTTATCTCTGGTTCGACTTTTCGTTATTCCTGTGAAAACCTGGTTATATTTAACATTCACTGGTGGCTGGTTATGCTCTGACTACACCACACAGACCTACAGTGACAGATCAAAAGTAAACAGACTCCATCTGTTTTAAAGATTTATACATTGATATACATATATAGCACCAAGGTGATGGAGATCCCTCACAGCAGTACTCCGACTCACTCGGAGTTTCTCTGTAACATCAGTTTCCTTACAATGGGGATCATTTTCAACAGCTTGACAGTCTGAAGACACCTGTCCTAGAGCCCAGGTCGACCTGAGCGCAATGCTGTTGATTCCTTGCCTTTGCAGCTGAACTGTACAATCACTCTGTTTACTGTGGAAGAGGAATCCCAAAGTTTTGTGTAATCTGACCCTGGCTAAGTCCACCCTCAGACCGACCCACAATACGCCCTCTTTATAAAACTCTTTAGCTCCCGGTGTATACCCGCACACATTCCATTGTAGCTGACTTGTTAGCATTTTCTTTCCTACCTCAGTTACGCTTCACTGTTTCTTTTTACAGTCACTTTAAATATACTTCTCCCTTTTTGCCCCATTCATTCGTCAGACTTATTGGTAATTGATAACTAGAACATTTACAAAATGGCAACTTTGCCAAGCCAGAGGGAGCACAAGGGAGGATTGGGGAGAGGAGGAGGAGGAGGGAGTAGAGGAGTGATTTTGTCAGAATGCATTTTCTGGGAGTTTATTAATGAAAGATGGTTGTAACAGATTGCACATGGATGCACACACTGAATTGAGTGCTTATCAGTGGGACTTTCTGAGGTGTAAACATGTGACTAATGAGAGAAAGTACTCCCGGGCTCTTAAAGTCTGTGAAAATGTAGCTTATGAAACTCGATTAAGATTATGCCTCTGACTTTATATCATTTGAAGATATAAGGATATAATGAACAGTTGTTTCCCGAGTGTAAGGTTTCAATGACACCCACTGAGCCTAAGGCGAATAATTGTTTTAGTGTATATACTACATGGGAACATAAAAACAAAGTAAAGATTTTTATATTTACTTTTGCATATTTTAACCATTAGAGGAATCTCAGGTGAGCTTCGCACTCTGTGAGCAGAGCATAAGTGCTGTGTAGCTAATGGTGTCTTTTTAATATTTAGTATATTTTACACAGAAACACAAAAAACAAAGTAAAGCGAGATTTTTTGTGGTTTATTTTTAGATGTTTTAACCTGATGAGGCAGGTCAGGTGAGCTCTGCGCACTATGAACTGAGCTAAGTGCTGTGTAGCTCATGGTGTCTTTTGAACATGGCGTCTTTTGGTATATACTACCCAGAAATGCAATACTGATAAAAATATTTGGTTGTCGTGAATTATTCAATAGCAGGACTCCTCGTTGTAATGGAAGGATTAATTGGGGCCAAGCATCCATGGCCGTGTGCCAGTAAGGACGGCTTACGTTCTCTTTCTGACTCTCTTCTGTGCCTGGCTCATGAAGCCTCTAAGCTGCTTTTTGTGGCAAGTTTGAGAGCTGAGCATTTTTGCAGTATAAATACAATACAAGCTAAAATGAATTTAGCTTATAAATTATGATTCTGTTTTTCAGGCCGCCAAATAGAAATAATTTAACTTGCACCAAAGTTTCTCTTTTGTCATGTCAAAGTTTTGATGCCAGATTTATCAGTGCCCAATCATTACACCACCACGATGGATTTGAAGCAGTCAAGATGTGATTGTAGTGTAGTTTTTCAGCTGTACTTTAAGGGGTTTAACAAAAGTATTGCATTCATCTTTAAGGAATTACAGCCAGTTTTATTCACAGTTTCACAGTTTTCACCGGCTCAAAAGTAATTGGACAATTGACTCACAAGCAGTTACGAGCCGTTTCTTCATTATTTCATGGCAAAATAGGGAGAGAAAATGTCTGGTATTGATCCCAAGACAAGATTCCTAAAGTGCTTAATTTGCATTTGGTAGTTGTTTATGGGAATGCTCAAGATGCGGGTGAGTTTGTAGAGTTGAAGGACAGTGGCAGGGCAACCACCAGAGGAGACTGTGTTATACAGTATAGACGCAGCAAGTTTGGAGGGTCAGTCTTCTCAATAAGAGCCTCAAACTACTGGAATCACCTCCCCACTGATGTCCGAGACAGTACTAGCTACCCATCCTTTAAAAATAAACTCAATTCTGATGTGTATAGAGCTATACTTGCTGTTCTTATTTAATCAAATGCAGCAGATTTGACCGAAATGCACTTCACGGTCCAAATGAGCTTCATAAGGAAGATTATCGAAACAGTTCTAATTAGAAGAGTCAGTCAACTCAACTGAGCAGGACATTCACTTATTGAAGAGAAAACTGAAAGCAAAAAAATCCACAAAGACTCAGCAACTGAAGGCGGCTACAATAAAGGCCTGGGGAAGCGTCTGAAGGGAGGAAACTAAGGACTTCAGGTAGTCAGTTTCGGCAAAGGATTTGAATGCAAGTAGAAAAAGTATGCCTACATTTGTAGTTGTTGTGCTAAGTTCTCACATAGCCGGTTGATATGTGAGAACCGTGAATTCTCTGTGAATGGAATTCACGCCCACTCAGCTCTCTAACTAGCTTCCTGGCGCTCATGTCTTCCAATGGAAGCGCACAGAATCCTTACGGGATAATGTCAGTTGACCCTTAGAAGACAAAAAAAATCTACTAGTTTACTATTAGTTCTGGCTTTGTGACATTAAGACTTTAGTTTGTAGCCAATTACATTTGAGCCTCTGAGTTTGGGGGAGAGGACTGTGTAAAATGGCAGGGATTTATATAGAATAGAATAAAATAGAATAGAATAGAATGTCTTTATTTTTATTGCATTGAGAACAATACAAAAAATGTAAAAAGCTCTGCTAGAAAAGAATGATAAGAAAATAATAAAACTTTTGAAATTGAAAGTCTACACTTCAGTCACCACTTCATTTCAAATCCAGTGTGTTTGTGTACAGAGACAAAATTACAAAGATTGTGAAATTTCTGTATACTTATGGACGTAACTATATATAGTGATTTGGTGTTAAAAGTTTCTACTGAATCCTAACTAATAAAATGTTAAATATTTGTTAGAGAATTTTAGATTTGTTTCCCTCCTTTTCATTGTAAACATTAGTTAAAGTACATCAGTAAAATGATTATGCTTTTAAAATGCAGCACCGATGTTTCTATAGTTGAACCTTGGGACTGTAAATCAATGCCATGTGATGCATCACTGTGCTGCCCATGAAAGCGAGAAATTGCAGACAACTGTTCCTGATGTTTAATCAACAACTGTATATGCAATGCCACAACCTAATAACCCATAACAAAATAAGATTAATGTTAGCCAGAATGCAACTGTAAGGAGTGTCGGACCAAAAATGTAGATCTTCAGCCAAATCCAGACATTTCAGTACAGATTTCCTTGTATATAAAGGATTGTATTTTATTCTATAGACTTAGTCACTTTCTTACTTATGTTTCTACATTTTTCCCCAAGTGGTTATGGGTTTTCCTGTTACTGACCAGATCCTTCTGTTGAGTTAATTTAAGCATATCAGGTTCAGTCCTGAACCTCCTGCCCAACACCAAGCTCGACTGCATTCAGCAGGTTGTGTGGTCTGGTGTTACCTCAATGACAGATGCTAGTCAGCAACACAATGGACCACCTACAGGCAGGAGTGATGCCTGCTCTGTGCCAACTAAGTCCAGCCAGCCTACTGTATGACGGGGTACGAGCAGATTTTACTGCAGATTTTAAAGAATTACCACAATAAGCAACCTTACTGCAGTTATATCAGTAGAGTTTCTCCTGCATCTCTCTGTGTGTATTACCAACCTGATTATAAATACTTTAAAATAAAAGTTTTTTTATACTGGCCTCACGACGTGCCTTCCAAAATTGGATCAGTGAAAGTGACTGACTGGTCACTTGATTGATGTCGTACGAGCATAAATTTCTCCTCACATAGTGAGCAGAATGTACATAGCTATACATACGAAAACATTCTTATACGACAACAACTTAAACATTTGGGTGCATTCCAATTTGCAATACTTTGATGAAGAATCTGAAGTGCCTGAACAGGAAACTGGATATGAAGTTGAATGGTGACGATGATGTCGAGCCTCCAAGGAATATGGTCACGGTTGACAGGCATGATGATGGTGATGGCAGTGGAGGCTTAGTGGTTTAGGCTCTGGGATACTGATCAAACGGTCAGGGGTTCAAGCCCCAGTACTACCAATTTGCCAGTGTTGGGCCCTTGAGCAAGGCCTTTAACCCTCAACTGTTCAGTTATATAAATTAGGGCATCTGCGAAATGGCATCAATGTGGAATTAATTATGATCCACAGCAAGCCAATGATTGGTAATATGCAGTATTTCCTTCTATCACAAATATTTTATGATATCTGATCATTTTATCACATCTGATGAATGATCAGATGGTAAATGGAATCCCAAAACAAATGAAGAATCTGACCGTGATGGTCTGGTAGGTCACATTCAAACTATAGTGAACAGAATGTTTATAATAACAAAGCTATTAAATACTGTCATTAAACCCTCACATTGCTGAGGACTTCTGGGTTCCGCGCCCCTCATTTGACTCGTCACTGTACTTCAGACAGGTTAACAGTTTAACTGTGAGGTACAACCTTATTATTATTATTATTTGGTAGAATTTACATTAAGAGGAATCTTTTTGATGAAATAACTGTTGTACTCTGTCCACTTTTGATATTAAATGTTGTTTGGGATGTTGGAAAGTGTTCATCTGATGGATATAAATCTCACATTGCAGTGTTGAAAATGCACCATGATGAGAGACCTCTTGGTCAGCTTGCTGGTGGTGTCTGTATTGGATTTGAATTGTTTCCTGATTTCATAAATGATTAGGACAAGCTACCAGTGCTAATCCACACGATTCCCAATGAACTATGGTTTCAACGCAACTATGGACAGAAATAAAGTTTTGTTGGAATGTTCTGATTCCTTTTATACTACCATCTCCAGTAGGTCTTCATCAACCAAATTTACACTTATGGCATTTGACAGACGCCCTCATTCATACAACTGAGCAGTTTAGGGTGAAGGGTCTTGCTCAAGAGCCCAACAATGGCAACTTGGTGGGACTGGGGCTTGAACCCCCAACTACTGATCAGTATCCCCGAGCATGAACCACCTGAGCCACCACTGACAAATTCGTTGGCTCAAATATGTAAACCCTTGTGCCAGTCTTGTGTTAATTCATAGATAGCTGGTCTGCCCAAAGTTTTGGTTAGAGTCATTCTTCACATTTTTCAGTGGAGACTCTATTCTTTGAGTTTGACCTTTAGGCTGTTGGTCCGTCAGTGGATATTTAAGAACCATAAGAAGAACAGGGTTTGGTAGGAGGGAATGGGTCACCCGTTAACCGACGTGACTTGCTTAGTACTATGAGAAACTTTTCACCAAAAGAAATGCAGATTGTTTTCTTCTTTTTCTTTCTTTTTTTATTAATATTTATTTTTTGGAAGTATTTTGAAATGTCTGGGGTAGCATGGTGCCATTTTTGGAACATTTCACAGCATGTTGCTTTGTTTAGTCTGATCCCAGTGGACTGGGATGGTGTTCTCCAACTGTTATCCAAAGAGGAAATGATTTAAAAGGAAGAGTAGGCCAAGCGGGACTGGGTCTACTTTAGAGCCAAGTGGAGCCCCAGTGGGAGACAGCGGTGCTGTTTGATGTGCAACACTAAGGAACCTTCACATGATGTTAGCTACTAGTGCACAAGCTCACGCAAACAGCTGGATAGAAAGCGCACTGCTCGGAAATTCATTCATTTTGCCAAAAGCCAGTCTTCAGTTGAAACGTCACATGTAGTTTATTAGATCATCACGAGCACTTTATCATCCAGATTCAGCAGGAAAACTTTGAGGACTGCAGGAAAGAAATTAGGTCAGTGAGGGGAAAACGCAGAGTTACATATGACTTAATGTGACACTATCGCGATGGGAGTTGGGAGCTCACTTCAGAATGACTGCTTATCTTTCAATCAGTATATATTATACAATAAACTGAAATCCTAATCCATCTTCAAAGTTTTTTTTTTTATAGCCAGGCTAGAGAACAGGGTGGGACCTAATGCTCGGAGGTTTCCTGTGATTTGTGACTGTTTTTTACACAGTAAATGAAATGCTAGTTGGGGTGGTGTACAGAGCCAGGGTATATTCTGTATACACTATTCAAATTTAGGGTCACAGGGAGATATCAAACATTTTAAAAAATAAATAAATAAGTTTTATTTATAAAACATGATCCATGGTCAGAGGAAGAAATCATTATTATACATTTTATTTTAAAGAATTTGTAGAGGTTTCGTTCTTTTCTTCTCGGTAAACTACATTTCTATACGTTATCAGCACAGATTACTGCAGATTCATGCAGCTCAGTTAGACGAACATGACTTAATGTTTAACGTCCTGTTTTCTTTATCTTTTTATCATTTCTGTATTTAGATGAATTCAGATTCTGTTGAAGCACAAATTTAACAGTTCTTTAGTTATTCTTTAGTTTCCTTTTGTTGAAGTAAATCTCAGTCCGAGCCTGTTTTGAGCTGGTGACGAGTTTGTTTGGACTAGTGCACTGAATGGGTTTAATGCAAAATTCAGCATCAACATCCAAAAGACAAGTTGCCCTTTAATGTCAATGTGGGCGTAGTGTACTGAACAAAAATATTAATATATTTCATAAATTACCAGAGTCTTCATGAACACATTTAAATAGTGAGCATAATATTTAAATGGTTGGATTATTTTCATTAAAAAAAATAAATAAAAAATCTGTGCTAAGGAGGATTTTACAGTTAAAGGTACCCCTTACTCTATAATATTCATGTTTAACTGCATGTTGACAGTATTGTTAAGAGAGCGGAGCCACCCTGTAGTAACTCCTTCAGTAGAAATCGTGTGCTTTGTTAAAGCTGCACTCTTCTCATGTTTTAAAAAATAAATAAATAAATTTATTTATTAATTTTGGTTTTAAAGACATACTTTCCCTTTTTTATTCTCTTGCTTTTTTACATTGCGATTTTTGTTACTTTATTAAAAATCTCAATTCAATGTCTGTCTTAATTTCCCTTAACCATTTATTCTGTAGTGAGCTATTTTTATCACAAAGTTACATAAACATCAATTTATTTGGTCAGTCTATTTCAACAACATGATTTAAATTGTCTTTGCTTTTTAAATTTTATTGAATATAATTTAGCTTCGTAATCCCTTGTCCAGAATAGTCCTGTTCTTTAGAAAAGGTTATTCGTTCCTTTTTTACCCCTCCATGTGCTGGGGAAACACAACAGCATGTTTAGGGGTTATTTCCCCTTAAACTTTTTCATGTTGTGTTCAGTGTTTCTGGAGGTCTTGTAAAGCCTGATCTGGTAACATGCCACAGCTAATTGGGGGGACATGTCCCTTTGTACACAGCCACAGCTGAGGTCCAGGGATGTCATGCCCACACTAATCAACATCAACTGCCTGCAAATTGCCAACACATGCTGCCTGCTTACTGTGGAAGGTGGGACTTTGTGAATTGGCCATAAATCATTGGGTATTGTGCTTTTCCACTGGAATGGAACTGGAAATGTCCCATTGTTGTCAAAAATAGAGTTTTGGTGAAGCTACAGGCTTATTTGAAGACCAATTCGACAGATTGTTGCTTTTATGAAGCACATCCCTGCAGAATTGTGATATTATGACTCCACTCCTTTTGTTTCTTTCCATCTCCTCCAGTGTAGCAGTGAGCTTGTATAGTGAACGTGCATGCAGACGGCATTAATCCAAAATTGAGATTCATTTTAGGCAAGTTCATGGGAAGCTTGTGACTGTCTCATTCCCAAAATGGAAGGGGCAGTAACCACCTACCAGCGCTCACAGATTATCCTTTTCTAATTTCATTAGCAGACAATCCATGCTTCCTTCTGTGTTTATGTTCCGTCGCTTATTACAGAAACAGGAGTGCCGTTCTTAAAGGAAATACACTTATTGCACTTTGCTAGCTTTCCAGTGCTGATTTATGGTTTCTCCAAACTGAATTCTCCTGCACTGCACTTTGAAACTTTTTTAACATTAATAGAGGAAGCAGATGTCATGTCTGGCGTCGGTGATGGTACATCAACACTTATTTCACCATGGATTCTCTTAAGTGAGTCTTAATGAAGGAGATTCATCAGGATTCTTATGGAGTCATGCTGTGGATGTGAAGTGGTAGCGCATCATAAGTGTTCATTTTTAGACAGGTGTGTGTTCCATGCAAGTATAAAACATGATCCATGGTCAGAGGAAGAAATCATTATTATACATTACTTTAAAGAATTTGTGGAGGTTTCGTTCTTTTCTTCTCGGTAATCTACATTTCTATACGTTATCAGCACAGATTACTGCAGATTCATGCAGCTCAGTTAGACGAACATGACAATGTTTAACATCCTGTTTTCTTTATCTTTTTATCATTTCTGTATTTAGATGAATTCAGATTCTGTTGAAGCACAAATTTAACAGTTCTTTAGTTATTCTTTAGTTTCCTTTTGTTGAAGTAAATCTCAGTCCGAGCCTGTTTTGAGCTGGTGACGAGTTTGTTTGGACTAGTGCACTGAATGGGTTTAATGCAAAATTCAGCATCAACATCCAAAAGACAAGTTGCCCTTTAATGTCAATGTGGGCGTAGTGTACTGAACAAAAATATTAATATATTTCATAAATTACCAGAGTCTTCATGAACACATTTAAATAGTGAGCATAATATTTAAATGGTTGGATTATTTTCATTAAAAAAAATAAATAAAAAATCTGTGCTAAGGAGGATTTTACAGTTAAAGGTACCCCTTACTCTATAATATTCATGTTTAACTGCATGTTGACAGTATTGTTAAGAGAGCGGAGCCACCCTGTAGTAACTCCTTCAGTAGAAATCATGTGCTTTGTTAGAGCTGCACTCTTCTCATGTTTACCGTTATCATGTTTGTGCGATGTTCAGATAAGTGGAAGTTCTGGAGGGTCTTCAGGTGACACTTGAACTAAGGTTATAAGGTTGAATCCCAGGTCGCTGTGTTCAGGTTCCAAGTGTAAGGCATTGTCTTTTCCCTTCTACGTTTCTTCTTCTGTTCATTTAAATTTTTTTCCATCGTTCTGTTTTGGTATTTGTGTGGTTGCCATGTATTGATACACTAACTGTTAAATTATCTGCTGTGATTAAAAGACTAATTTGCTAAAACAGGAAAAAATTCAGCATTTCTCAAAACAGACAGATTTAAATTTTAAAGAATTAAATTCATGTAATAGGAAGTAGAGCTTTCTGCTCAGACCTGTTTGTGCTTGCTATGGCTGTGATTGCCCCTTTAAACTCATTACCACATCAGGGGTTTGAGAACGAAATCAAATAATTTAGAATGAAAAAAATCAAGCTTGCCAAGTCTGATGAGCTTGAAGCTGAAGCTGCAATCGTGAACGCTCTGAAACCAATAGCTATAAAGGGGCAACTGTGGCATCTTGGCATGCAATGTAACGTTATCCATGTGCATGTCTTTCCCAGATTAATGCTGATCACCACCAACCTTACACCAATGTCTGGACATACATTAAGCTCATGTACATATGAGAAGTGGGCTGTCTGATTTTATTATTAGTCAGTCAGTGTTGTTGACATGCCACGTGTACTTCTGCTCTTCTCTGCCAAACTTCTACCATGCTGTTAGGGTAACAGGCCAATAAGAGACTGAATAGCAGTTTTGTTTAGCCATTTCAAGGCCCCTTCCTGTCCTAAATCCATTAATACTGTATCAAATGCAGCTTAGGAGGCACACACACACACACACACACACACACACACACACACACACACACACACACCCACCCAAATGCAACCGTTTTCTATGAGCTGAGGAACTTGGAATCTTCTAGTACTCTTATGGAAATTTGTGTTTGTGGGCATGAGTCTATCCCTCGTTATGTGACTAGCATGTCGTTATCTTAGAGAGAGAAGGTTTGTTTATAGCATGTGTTCTTCACCAGTGGTATGCTGTTGCAACCCCCCCTGTGTGCTGAAACATGGGGTTTTAATTAAGACCCAGTCCATACTCGGGAGGTTTGTTAAATGCCCACATTCATGCTTGCCTGGAGCCTAGTGAAGCCGATCTTCTCTCAGAGACCCTGAACAGAGACACTCTTGTGAGGCGCTGGTGGAACTGCGTCAGCTCTCATGGGGGGAAAAAAAGAAGCGAGAAATGCCTCACACAAGCTGTTAAGTATGTTTAGTGTGTGAATACTTTCTGCCAACAGGAGAGTCTTTCTGGCAGCATAAAATTGTAAACAACCTTCAGTCTGTAACTCCAATTGGATCATACCTTAAAAATGTGGATGATCACAGTGAGATGGTTCATTTTCCACTCGAACAGCGATCCCAGCAGAGTCGGATTATTTCACATACAGGATACCATTCGGCTGTTAGCACTGCTTCTTGTACCTTTTTAAATTAAATGACATGTAATCACCAAATTGGAACATATGAGTTTTCAGTACTCTCAGCAGAAAGAGAAAATGCTTGTTCTGTGTGCATCTGATCATCCAGAGCCTCCGCTTGGATATCCTGTCTTTTAGTCATACCGTGTAACATTGCCAGTGAGTGGGAGTTAATTCTCCTTCAGTCTAATTTCTTGTTGTTATTTCCATTGGCCTTAGAAAATGCTATCTTCAGTTTAACACCAAATCTTCATCGACTGCATAAGTCACTTTAATAGCTGTATTTTTCTTAGATCCACTTTTAAAATGTAACATTTCACCAGTAAAGTGTTCGAGCAGGCCTGCAGGGGCTCAAAGTAAGAACTCTAGGTGAAGGGAAGAAAGAGGAACAATCTAGCTGTATTTGCAGCTGCAAGTCGGGCTCACAGCAGACCTGACTCTTTATAGACTTGATTGGTCACATCTGGCATCATTAATCCCATATGTAGGCCACAAAATAGAGGGGCAGCAGGACCTCTTTTACTGCAAATACTCCTCTATCCTGCAACCTCCAGCCAGGATGCAAGCTGCAACATGCCAGAATCTACTTCTGATAGAGTAGATATGCATCAGTGTGCTGTGGTATATCTTAATCCCTGGACTTCTATTCAAAAGTGGTAGTTATCTGATCTAGATGGAGATAGTGGCCTTTTTTTTTTGCTATTGCCAATACACTGAACTAGTGTGACCTTCTGATGACACAAAGGTCCTACCTCTGATTGGCCTTCGTTCACTGGCAGGGTGACACCAGAAGTGTGACACGTGATATGTCCTGGACAAAGCTCTTGGCCAGAGTCCTGCTTCCACAGAAGAATAAACAAGTTAGAGACTGGAGAGAGCCGTGCTAGTGGACTGTAGTGCCGACCCAAGTTTTGTAACTGAGAAGGAGCGAGGGGAGAAAAGAGAGGTGGGCTTTGAGAATGTCTGGGAGCTTGTGGAGAGTGGCCGTTTGGGTGAATTCCATGGCTATGAGTCCCCCACCCCTCCCCCCAGAGGACCAGTGTTTCCTGCCTTGCTTCTCTGCTGAAATCAGATTCCAGACCTTGCTTACGCCTTGTTTTTTTGGCACCAGTCCTGCACAGACACTTACTGAGAATTTCAGCTCCCACAGGCACCCTTTAACTCTTTTCTTTCAGATGAAGAAGAAGCCTTTATCTGTCACTTATACGTTGCAGCACAGTGAAATTCAGCTGCATGATGGCGTGCGAATGGAGCCCATAGAGTTAAGGGCCTTGCTCAAGAGTCCAGCACTGTCAGTTTGGTGTTACCGGGGGCTTGAACCCTGACCTTCTGATCAGTTATTCAGAGCCTTAACCACTGAGCCAATGACTGCCTATATTTTCCAATTTCCACTTCCTTTCTGATCCTCCATGTCTGTCTTGATCGTCTGCTATTATCTGCTCATCTGTTTAAGAGAAATTTATGTTCACAGTTTAATCCTCTGTCTGGGGTCCAAACCTCCAGCATAAAATTATACTGTTGAGGTGTGACCTCACAAAGTTCCCCATTCACTAGTGAATATCCTGAGTGTGTTGAATCTGCAATGTAATTAAACATCTGCATACTGATGTTTCTCACTGATCCTTCAGAGAGTCGTCATAGATTAATGTTAGGCATCTAGTTTTATATGCATTTAATTTTTACCATCAGTCAATGTTTTACCTTTGCATAATGATTTGCATTAGATATGCATGCTTGACAGGGGCATACAGTTATTGGAAAGTAATCAACAACAGGATGGTATAGGGCTCCCGAGTGGCACATCAACGAGGTGCGTAACTATCAACTTGGAGATCGCAGGTTTGTGACCGGGAGTCCATGGGAGGTAATTGTCTGAGCTCTTACAGGAGGAGGGGGTGGCACCTCTCTGTCAATCACAGCGATCACCAGGCAGTCACGGGTTGTTCGCACAAAGGGACGGATATGTCTTTCCTGCCGAGTGTGTTAGGCCGCCCCCAAATGCGCATGCACAGCAGTGGTGGTAATATGTGATAGGGATGCACTACTTTACAGGTGGGAATTGGATATGATTAAATTAGCGTTTTTTTCAGTAGCAGCGTATCTGAAAACTTTACCATATTACTGACTGTACAATATCTTTGTTAAATGACCATTTTAGGCTTGTGTGAAGTAATCACCATACAAGATTCTGTTAGTTTAGTTGTTAATATGGAAACAGTATATTAAAACATGTGTATTACCATTAACCTTGTAGTGGGCACTACTGTCGAGTTGTGCTGTTATAGATTTTTAAAGGGCTCATGACAGACCGTTGCTAAGTATAACAGACTGTTGATATGGAGCGCATCATTAGCAAAATCAATAAAATCAATTTTAAATTAATAAGGACATTAAAAAAATCGATTTTGTAAGTACCCATGTGATAAGCCGGATAATGTACAGTGAGTCAGGCTTTTTCATGAAATAAACCCCTTCAGGGTGGTGCAACACCCCTCTGCTGCACATCACAGTCCTAATTTCATTCATCTACTCATGCACTGTTTTATTTAGCAACAATAACTAAATCTCTGTACATTGTCCCTTACCTACTCAACCCCAATCAGTCTTTATAACAAGCCTTTTAGATAGATCAGAGTAATGATAGCAGGAATCTCCGATGATTGGCTTTAACTTCACTAACCGATTCACTGTTGAACTGAAACAATATTCCAAAATGTTATCCTGGCTAGGGCGGCATGGTGGCGTAGTGGTTAGCACGTCTACTTCAGCTCGGGCTCTGACGTTTCTATGTGGACTTTGCATGTTCTCTCCATGTTTGTGTGGGTTTCCTCAAGGTACTCCAGTTTCCTCCCACTGTCCAAAGACACTTTAGGCTAATTGGCTGTTCCAAATTGCCCCTAGGTGTGGATCTTAGGGTGAATGTGTGTGTGTGTGTCTGTGTTTGTGTGTGTTAGCCCTGCAATGGTCTAGTGAGGTGTTCAGGATGTACCCTGCCTTTGCTAATGTTGGATATTCAGCATGAATATCTAAATCACATATATTACATTTAAGGTCGAACTGTGAAAGAGGTAGGTGCTATACCTTGAAGCCAATCCTAGCTATGCATATGTCTTGGTTGGTCTGTTCATGTTCACATACCAGACGACTTTTTCGCCCTCCACATGGCCAAGTAGCAAAATGGCCGTGTTTACATTTGAAAAGCTGTAAAAAGGTGCACTGTCTCATTTGGCTAGCTCGTGAATTGGACACTGACTGAATTTGCACTGACTGAATTTGTGTGTGTGGTTGGGGGTTGTGGTTATCGACGGGAGGGGGATTGAACTTGACGGACTTGGCTCATAAGGAAAATTAAACAATGCTGTATTTTAAGAAGGTGGTGGAAAAACGTGACTCCTGGGCTGCATTAAGCTGTCAATCCACTGTTTAAGTGCTTATAAAGCCAACTGTTCCTGGCACAACAGAAAGCATTGAATTTGACTTAGAAATCAGTAATCTGTGGATCTTTGGCCGACTCAGTGCTGCCCCCCTTCCCCTCGTACCTACAGCAGCGCTTAAATGAACTCCATATGACTATCTGTCCTGACTGCACGTCAGCAAATCGAAAAAACTCACCCAAGAGTTTGGCTTGTTCTTTTGTAGTACTCATGCAAAGTTTTCCATTGTTTTTCAAGCCCTCACGTCCAGGGAGTCGAGGGAGCGGGAGGGGATTGGAGGTTGGTCTGGGGGTCGAACTTTTTGCGTCACGTTGTCTGTTCAGCCCTGTGGTTGAGTTATCACACAATTACAGCTGTTTATAAATAGACAGCGCTTGTAAACCAGCTTGACGGGCCCACCACTTTCACAAACACAGAGAGCAGTCAGACAACCTACTGCCTTGGGGGAATAGAGAGGGAAGGAGATGTGTTCAGACGAATGGAAAAACAGAAATAAATCTTCTGTGCAATACGGCCCTTTTCACAACCCCTTATGTCTGGGATGAGATTGTTAATAACAGTGGTTGTTGGCACCAGTATTTCATTCTCTGCACTTCTTTCATAAGTACTTAAAGTATTTAGGCAGGGTGGGTGAGAAGCATGGGTACAGGATGAAGGTACACATGTACGAGCACTTAGGCAGAACAGTGCTTGTCTCCACAGCACTGACCAAATTGAAAGCTTTGGTCCTTCCACTCACTAGCAATTAAAAGCTCCCCTTTGTGGCTGTGCAGAAACAGCTGCATTGACTCCACGGAGTCTGTTAAGAGTCTGTTAAAACCAGACTTGGGCCAAGGCTTCTTTTTACACACTAAAACACACACGTAGAGACCCACAAAGGCAAACACACTCACACTTGCATTCTTATCTGGCCTGCACAATAAAGTACAATTATAGATGAGACTGCAGTGCACTGACAAAAGACCAGGAAAAGGATAATGGATACGAACCAAACACTTTGATCTTTGATGTTTACAAAAGAGAGAGGAAGAGGGGCAGAGAGAGAGAGTGAGAGTGAGTGAGAGAGAGCGACAAAGCAAGAGATATAAAGTGGCACTGAGAAAGAGTGACCAGGAGAGAGAGAGTTAGTGAGAAAGCAAGAGAGAGAAAAAGTGAGAGAGAAGGAGAGAGAATGATTGAGAGAGAAAAAGTATGTGTGTGAGAGAGAAGGTGGGAGAGAGAGAGAGAGATAAAAAGTGAGAGAGAAGGAGAGAGAATGATTGAGAGAGAAAGCGAAAGAGAAAAAGTATGTGTGAGAGAGAGCATTGAGAGTGAGTGAGAGAAAAAGGGAGAGAGAGAGAGAGAGTGAGGAAGGAGAGAGGGAGAGTGTGTGTGTGTGAGAGAGAGAGAGTGAGAGGAAGGAGAGAGGGAGAGAGTGTGTGTGAGAGAGAGAGAGAGAGAGAGAGAGAGTGAGAGGAAGGAGAGAGGGAGAGTGTGTGTGTGTGTGTGTGTGTGTGTGTGTGTGTGTGTGTGTGTGTGTGTGAGAGAGAGAGAGAGAGAGAGAG